>CANNZV010002171.1:121998-137594 GCA_947561585.1 Caprella mutica | reverse complement strand
ATTCAAAATTTTAAGCCAATTAGACTAATCTCGGCTAATTACTTGGCTTTAACTGATATAGCTACTTTAAAAAATCATAAAATCATTAAAAATTTAAAATGTAATCCATTTTGCGTAAAAAATAACTCTTCTAGTAACTCTGTTAGAGATTCAAAATCAACTATGTGAGAACTCATCCTAAAGACAACTCTGTAGAAACTACACATTATTTCTTTTAACTAAGTTAAAATTCAGTTATACATTTCATAATATTTTGAAGAAATTGAACTCTGCATGCTATAAGTGCTTTAGTAATACTAAACAGTAGCCAGTAAGCAGGGTTAATCATTTATAACCTCCACAGTTGTGTATTTATGAATCATGAGTCACTCTGTTAGAATTTGAGTTTTCCACTCTAGCTGACTAGGTAGATGTCAGGTAATAAACATACAGCATGTCCAAACTCGCCATTTTAATGGCGAGTTTGTGACAGTTATTTTGAGCTCTTCAATTGCAAATGGTGAGAAATATACAATTTTCTCCTATGCTACAATGTTAATTTGGAGAGAATTTATGATAATTAGATCATTTTGGAGAGAAATTTGGTGATTTTTGGAGAGATAAATGGAGAGTTTATGAGCCAGTCTCCAAGTAAGATAGTAACCAATGTAATTTTCCCTTTATACTACTTACTTAGTCTAGAAAGTTTGATCTGAAGTTCATCTGTTTTCATTAACTTGAGTCTTGAATGTCCCAATTCGTACTTGGTGCACTGAACTCCTCCGACTTTTTCAAAAATCTGTGAAGTAGCTGCCAATATTTCTCATCAATTTGCATAGTCCTCCAACATTTTTCCAGTTTCCCCTTCAAAAATTAATGGTAATATAGGAATTAATAGCTAAATAACCTCAGACATTGCAGGAATTTTTTTATTACTCATTTTATTTTATTACTTTATACTGGAGTTACTCATGAATACTCAACCACTGAGTTTATTGTTTAGTATTTACCACTCAATCCTGCTTAGTATTATTAAAGCATGTATAGCTAGACTGCACTGCCATTGAAGCCTGCAGGATTCTGTGCAGCAGGAAATGATAAAGTGTTCTCCAAGAAATCATCCATTTTGGCTTCAGTAAAAAAATACATATAAATAAAGTTAGGAGAAAATTAAGGACTGTTCATACAGAAAATGTCCCATATTCTGCAGACTGGAACAGTATAAGGTGTTTGTGCCAGTAATTGGCATACCTCTAGTAATCGGAATAGCAGACACATTAAGTTTAATTTTCTATATAATATATTAAGGAATAGAGGCATACGTACTAAGTTATTAAAGAATCAACCACTTTAATTGATTAGTAATTCTTTCTAATAATTTAACCACACAAATTAACAGCTAACTTCCAATCATTGTCGGAAAGTCAAGTCATCGGTCAGTTCGTTGTATTTTTCGTAAGAGAACGGTTCCTCTTTGAAACTCCTGAGTGTGTTTCAGTAGCTTTTAAAGTACCAGGTGTATGTTTTTCTAGATGTACAATTTACGGTCTATCAGTGCATTTTAAAATCTAAGCAAACAAATACTTACTTTTTATTTAAAATGGTAGTCCAATCACTAGATTATCAGAACCTTTAATTTCAATGTTCTGACAGACTGTCCGATTAAACAACGAATCCATCCGTCCACCCTGACGATTACTGGAAAAACTTCCCGTCATGCGTCCGATAACAAACTGGTATTTTAACTCATTAATTTAGATCGTTACATTGACCGATAACATTAATGAATAAATTTTGAGATAGTTAAGCTTGCATATTCTCCGAATAAAATATGTTATTACCTACATATGATAACAAGATATGATTACTTTAACGTCAAATATATAGATATTTTACATAATTATACCCACTTATATGTGGGTATTATGTCCCTTTAAAACTTAAACAAAGCAACAGTTAATTAGGGGCCGAAAATTACTTAGGAACCTAGCTTTGGAACTATTTCAATGAAAATCTAATTGAGGTAAAGCAATTTCAAAATAATTTTTATCAGTAAATAAAATGTGTTATAGACTTATAGTTAGCATAATAATAAGGCCAACATATCTGCAACTAAATATACATTAAATGCGCAGGACAATTACGGCTTGCTTTTATTTAAAATAGTTACCCCTTTTTTCAGAACTATTCTAATCGAAGAAAACATATAGAGGCTGAAACTAAATTAATTGATATTACTGAATACCAATCTGAGTCTTCTGAGAAATGAATAAATTAAGCATTGATTGTCAATTTTAAATTATCTGAATATAATTTATGTATACTTGGCAGACGAATCAAATATATGATAAATCTTATAATTTAAAGTAGACGTTGATTCTTAAAGCGGGTATAATTATTTCCTCTTGCATGTAGATGGTAGCAGTTGGAGAAGCTTCAGCTTATGTAAATAAATCACATTTCTATAAAATAACTTAGTTTTCAATTCTGGTGTATGGCAAACAACAATGTATAACATGTTCAAACTCTCGAATGAAATGACAACACTAAAATATAACGTATTTTTAACCATTGATGAAGTGTTTGATTGTGTGTATGGGTAGGTAATAATAATATAAACATAATAATGATAATACTTACTATTACTTAGTACAGTAGGAATTATATTAATAAAAAAATACACATTGATTGTATAGGTATACAGTATTAGCTTTGACTAAATCTATTAGGTACTAGTAATTAGAAGCGGAGCGGGAGACTAATTATACTATATACTCCAGTATGTATTTCATGGTAAATTTCACCGACATGTCGGTGGAATTTTTTCACCTTTCAATTTAATATTCTGGCAAAGTCGGTGGATTTTTAGCTATTTATTCTATGTTACAACTTACAATTAATTTTTGGTGGAAAAATGGGTTAAATGTTGGTGGATCAGCCAAATTAGTGGAAATTTATGGTGGATATTTTCAGCTTTTTCAAAAAGTCAGTGGAATTTTGTGCACCAAATACAGACTGGTATACCAAGTAAAATAGTATGTTTGCTAAACTCACCATTTGTCTCTCCAGCTCTCTCCAAAATTCAACAAATTCTCTCCAAAATGATCAAATTTTCATAAATTCTCTCCAAAATAACATTGTAGCATAGGAGAAAAATAGATAAAACTCGCCATTTGCAATTAAAGGGCTCAAAATAACTGTCACAAACTCGCCATTAAAATGGCGAGTTTGGACATGCTTTATTACTTGGCTGGTATATACTATTATATTAATCAGTCACTAATCAAAAAGTATGACGAATATTAGTTCCTTATGATTACCACCTGACGATAATAGAATTGGAAGCCAGACTGGAAAACATAAATTCTAACAGAGTTACTCCTAACTTCATGCATTCCCATTAGTGATGTTTATCATCACAACAAGCCCAATTGTGAAGCATAAATGACTTATTTTACATTAGTTTTCACCGCGGAGTTGAAATTTATGAAATAATATATTGATTTCTGCATTTTTTAGGGTTAAAATGAGTAATTTTTGTTCATTCTAAATTCCTAACAGAGTTACTAGTCAATCTGAAATGAGTTATTATTCCACTCTGGATTGGAAGTGACCGAACATAGATATTGCTATGACGATAACTAGCATTTTAGACTAATGGGACATTTTTACTTTTAATTGCATAATTAATAGCATAAATGTGTTTTATGTGTAAAGCGATTAGAAAGATAAAAATTGCAGCTTTCTAATGATACCTAGTTGCATCGCTGCCATCGCATTGGTAGCGTACTAGCGTTTATATGTGAACAGTGCCAGTGACTTGTTATTAATATTGGTTTGTATTTTGTAATTTGTAATTTATCCTTAAGTGACCAATTACCCTAGCATGCAGAGTTAATTTTTTCAAATATTAAGAAATATATAACAGATTTTTACATAGTTAAAAGAAATACTGTGTACTGTGTAGTGTGTAGTTTCTAACTTTCTGCAAAGTTAGCCTATCTTTAGCCTTTAGCCTTTAGGATGAGAACACATTTACATAAACACATACCTAGTTGATTTTGAATCTCTAACAGACAACAGAGTTACTAGACTACTAGTCAATCAGAAGAGAGTTATTTTTCCACCCTGGCTGAGTGCCGTAATATGACTAGGCCCTAGTAATATGAGACTATGAGTAATATCTACAAAAACTTTACAAGTTTCTGCAAATTGACACATCTAATTGTAGTCCAGAATATCGACTTACAATTTGTTGAAATTTTAGTTAAATGTATTACACACTCGTTATATATTTAATGTTAACTTCCTGTTAGACTAGCTCAGCTATATTAAATTACCTATTGTTTCAATAACTATGTATTACTTTTAATGAGAAACGGACATAAAGTCTAAAGTCGATCACACTTCCGTCGAGGGTTAAATACCCTGACTGGTAGCTTCTGAAGGCAGTCTGTCTTTAACATTACTCAGAGAGAGATATGATTCACTCATCTCTCTATATAGACTTCTAATTGTATAACATATTTACTCTTTAAAATAAACTCTATGTCTTAACGTTGTTAACCCACTGTTATTTAACCTAATTGTAACAGGTTATGGGCCCAGTGAACGATAAGAGTTTATAAATCAAATTATGTTTAAACAAATTAGAAGTTTATAATAGTAATAAAAACGAAGTGCTGTGAAAAAAGTGTTAACCTATATGAAACATATCACTAAAAACGCTTGCGTAAGCATATCGTGGTCACGCGCTAATGAGGTCAATTATAATGATTGCTCTAGCGAAAAATGCACTTGTGTTATAATATAATGATTTAGTATTTTTGCGGAAGAGGTGTCAAGAGAGGTCACAAATTACCTTTAAATCTGTGACCTTATCCTTTGGTAAACAGTCTTTCAACAAAAGGTTCTTGCGAACTAAGGCTGTGTTACTGTTCCAATTAAATATTAATAATTATAGTCAGTGAAGTTATTCTTATGAATTAGAATAATTTTAAAACATCAAACTCAGTTAAACAGTAAATCAATTTAACTGCATTGGTTGTTTATGGTTGGTAAATATTGAAGAAATACTTTGAAAACATGTCTTCAAATAAGTTACAGGGGATTGTTCCCCTAGACGGAAATAATTACCCTACATGGAGGATACAAATGAAGATGCATCTCTTACGAGAGAAACTGATGGATTTTGCGGATGGATCTAAAACAGTTCCAATTGATTCAGCTTCAACTGAGGTGAAGAATGCCTATGCTAATAATTATAATAAAGCTCTGGCAGATATAGTACTATCTATTTCACCGGATCAATTGTACTTAGTTGGACAACCGACGGATCCACACGCTGTCTGGACTACACTTCAAGACACGTTTCAAAAGAACACGTGGGCTAACAAATTTCGTCTGAAGAAAAAGCTCTACAATCTAAAATTGAAGTCTCCTGATTTACTCGACTTTCATTTGAAGGAACTAACTGAAGTTTTTCAAGAGCTTGCCTTGTTAAATCAAGTGATCAGTGAAGAGGATAAAGTGATTTGTCTTCTGTCATCACTGCCAGGGCCGTTTGAAGTGCTTGTCACTGCACTTGAAGCTCAGACAGACATCCCTAACTGGATTACCGTAGCTGACACACTCCGGAGAGAAGCTGAAAAGTTGAGTATTAAAACCAATAATGCATTAGCATTATCAAATACTCAGAATTATGCTGGAGTAAACAAACAGTCCATCATTTGCCATTTCTGCAATAAGATGGGACACCTGAAAAAGGACTGCTTTAAATTTAAAAGGTCTTCTCAAACTAATAGAACTCAAAACCAGCCAAATGTTGTAAATGTAAGTCATATAGAACTAAATCACACAATGTATGTTAATGATATCGCTCTTTGTAACAAATATGCCGACAGTAATATTTGGATAATAGATTCAGGCTCTTCATCACACATGAGTGGTGATAAAAATTTATGTAAAGATTTTGCAAATATTAGCAAACCTATAAATGTTAAAGTAGGAAATGGAGATGTCTTACAAGCTATTTCACTAGGAAATGTTTCTGTTATTGTGAATATACCAGGTGGTGGGAGTAGAACATGTAAAATAAATGATGTACTATATGTGCCAAATCTAGCTTTTAATCTACTATCAGTGTCTAAAATGACAAGTAATAATAAATCTATTATTTTTGAAAATGATAAATGTAAAATTTTGAACGAAAATAAAGAGTTAATGGCTGAGGCCAACTGTGTTGGTAAACTCTATTATCTTAATACTTTAGTTCATAAAGCTGCAGTAACTGTAGATCAAAATGAAGTAAACTTTCTATGGCACAGAAGGCTCGGTCATATAGGTAAAGATAACTTGACTAAAATGATCCGAACTAAATCAGTAAATGGTCTGGATAGTAAATTAAAAGCTATAGAAGGCGTGTGTGAACACTGCTGTAATGGGAAAATGCATAAAATACCTTTTTCTACAAGCATTAAGAAAAATTGTAAACCTCTTGATTTAATCCACACCGATGTCTGTGGGAAAATTACTCCCACTTCCAGGGGTAATAATTCATATTTTCTGACCTTTATTGATCATGCTACTCGATACTCCTGGATATATGTTATTGCACATAAGAGTGATGTGTTTCAGAAGTTTTTGGAATGGAAAGCTATGGTTGAAAATATTTATGAAAGGAAAATTAAAACCTTGCAGTCAGATAATGGAGGAGAATATACCTCAAATAAGTTTGAATCATATTTACGAAATGAAGGTATAATTCACCAGAAATCCATTCCTAAAACTCCTGAACAAAATGGGTTAGCTGAAAGATTTAATAGAACTATTATGGAAAAAGTTAGATGTATGTTATCTGATTCAGGAATTGATAAGGAATTCTGGGGTGAAGCACTATATACTGCAAATTATCTAAATAATAGATGCATTAATTCATATTTAGTAAATAAAACTCCATATGAAGCTTTAAATCGTAGAAAACCCAACATCGGGCATATAAAAGTTTTTGGATGCACAGGGTACGCACATATTTCTCGAGAGGAAAGATCTAAGTTAGAAAATAAAGCTACCAAATGTCTGTTTATTGGCTATGGCACAGTTACTAAAGGGTATAAGATGTATGATGTTGAATCTAAAAGAATCTTCTTTTCCAGGAATGTAACCTTTGATGAATCAATTTCATCTAAGATTGAGAGCCCTCAACTGAGTGAGACTCCTACCTCTCCACTGGTGTTCCATTCAGAAGATTCAGAACCTGCTGGACCAGAGAATCAACCTTCTGACGATAACCCTCCAATACTCCTCCCTGAGGCGCAACCTGTACCAGCTATCAGTCCTAATGAGGATCTTAGACGATCTTCCAGAATTCGTCGAGCTCCTATTAGATATGGTAGTTGGGAGTATGATCATGTTGAAGATGAGGAGGAGGGTTTATTAGTCAATGGGAATATCAATATCGAACCTAGATCGGTATCTGAGGCTCTTAATAGCGGTTCTGAATCCTCTAAATGGAAACATGCCATGGAGAGGGAATTAAATGCTTTTGAGAAACATAAAGTTTTTGAACTCGTAAAACCTACCTCAGATTTAAATATAATTAAATCTAAATGGGTGTTTAAAAGAAAAAAGGGATCTGATGGTAGAGTGGTTTCATATAAAGCTAGATTAGTCGCTCAGGGTTTTTTACAGAGACCTGGAATCGACTATGATGAAATTTTTGCTCCTGTAGTGAGATTTGAATCGGTGCGAACCATGTTATCTTTAGCAGCTAACCAAAAATTATTTGTACATCACTTGGATGTAAATTCTGCTTTTTTGAATGGGGATCTTAAAGAAAATGTGTATATTAGACAGCCTCCTGGCTATGCTATTCCAGGAAAAGAAGATTTAGTATGTAAACTTAATAAATCTATGTATGGATTAAAACAATCACCCAAATGTTGGAATGATGCGTTGGATGCATATCTTAAATCCTTAGGCTTTATTCAGTCCTCTTGTGACTCTTGTATATATGTTAAATTAATCAATAACTCTCCATGCTTCATTTCTGTGTATGTAGATGATATTATTGTAGCATGTAAGAACTATGATGACCTGACTAAAATCAAGATTGATTTAAGTGCTAAATTTGAGATGAAAGACTTAGGTAAATTATCCTATTTCTTAGGCATAAAAATCGTTCAAGACGAAAATAAAATAGCCCTAAATCAATCTTCATTTGTCAACGAGTTATTAGATAGATTTGAATTCAATAATTGCAAACCTATTTCAACCCCTGCTGATGTTAATTCACATTTGGAACCAACTACTGATGAGTGTGAACTAGTAGACAAAACTAAATATCAATCAGCTGTAGGTGCCTTACTGTATCTATCTACTAAAACTAGACCTGACATAACTTATGCAGTTGGAAATGTCTCTAAATTTTGTTCCAATCCAAACACTAAGCACTGGTCTGCAATTAAGAGAATATTTAGATACCTAAAAGGCACACCGGATCTTGGCATTACATATGGTAATGAAGATTCTGAGTTGATAGGTTATTCTGATGCCGACTGGGCAGGAAACAGAGTTGATAGGAAAAGTACTTCTGGCCAATGCTTTATGTTAAATAATTCCATTATTTCTTGGCGCTCTGTGAAACAGTCATGTGTTGCTTTATCAACAGCTGAAGCTGAATATGTTTCCCTCTCTGGAGCCTCCCAAGAAGCTGTATTTCTAAATAAATTACTATTAGATTTTAAAGTACCAAATAAGAATCCTATAGTTTTGTTTGAGGATAATCAGTCAGCTATTTGTATTGCTAAAAATGAAAAAAATCATCCTAGATCGAAACACATTGATATTAAATTTCATTACATTAGAGATCTTGTTGCTTCAAACACAATTAAACTTGTGTATTGCCCCAGCGAAACTATGCTCGCTGACATATTCACTAAACCGTTGCCTCTTGATAGATTTACCAAATTAGTTGAATTAATAGGCATGAAAAATATATAATGTCGTGTGAGGAGGAGTGTTGAAATTTTAGTTAAATGTATTACACACTCGTTATATATTTAATGTTAACTTCCTGTTAGACTAGCTCAGCTATATTAAATTACCTATTGTTTCAATAACTATGTATTACTTTTAATGAGAAACGGACATAAAGTCTAAAGTCGATCACACTTCCGTCGAGGGTTAAATACCCTGACTGGTAGCTTCTGAAGGCAGTCTGTCTTTAACATTACTCAGAGAGAGATATGATTCACTCATCTCTCTATATAGACTTCTAATTGTATAACATATTTACTCTTTAAAATAAACTCTATGTCTTAACGTTGTTAACCCACTGTTATTTAACCTAATTCTAACACAATTATATATCTTACTCCGAACTTCCAAAGCTCAACATTTTTTTCCTATAAACTTCCACATAAAATAACTGAACGGGCAGAACGGCACTGAAAAACTGAGGAAGTGAAAATAGCAGACCTGCCTTCACTCTCCTAATCCACGGATAAACAGAAATTGATTAGATAGGGGATGTGTGACCTTTTTACTTCAGTCTACTCGAGCAATAAAAGTTTTCTATGAAACAGGTTGTAGAAAACTAATATTTGAGCGTAGTATAATCTGAATAGAAAGTAGCAATTTCCTATTGGAAATAATATTAACACAGTAAGTATTTAAATGAAATAAAATTCTCAAAAAGAGTATGAAATTTTTCACTTCAATAAAGTGCAAAATGTTACATTCTTCATTTGTTTGAAAACAAATCTTAATATCACTTTAATAATACTCGAGAATTTAATAAAAAAAAACATATTGCTTTGGAAATTATGAAATATGAATATCCTGAAAATTCGCGACTGAATTATTCATATAATTTATATTCAATATTATTATCTTAATATATTTATGAAGTGAAGAGCGATTGACTCGACGAAAAAAGTTATCATCCTTTTTATTTTTCTAGAACTTTTGAATAAATCAATATTCATTATCAATATCCTAATTTTGACTAATTTTAAACAAAATATATTGAACAAAGAAGTATTATGGAAAAATAAAAATAAAAGGATGCTAGAAAAATAAATGTATGCTAACTTTTTTCGTCGTGTCATTCGCTCTTCACTTCATAAATTTACTACGATTTCCAAGAAGGAAACCAATTACTGAAATTATCTTAATATAATATCATTTCGATCATAGATGTTAAATTGTTGATGCACCAAATTCGCCATTTGTAATTCATGCCTTTTATCATATATAACTATTTATTTGCTATGCTTTTTATGGTGTTCCTATTTGTACCTACCTAAGTTTTAACTTTTACGGAATTTATTTTTCGCCATTAAAAATAAAATAATAAAGATGGAATAATAAAAATCCTTTCGGTCTTTTCATAAGGTTAGAAATTTGACATATGTATAATAAATAAAATAATAAAAGACAAAACCCAAGAACAGACATCTTAAAATAACGATAAAATATTTAGGTTACACCTAGTTTTATCATAGAAAATTGAGCTAGGAAGTACAGAAAATTTAACCTGAGATTCTAGGGATGTCTTAGTTATATATAATATATTGTGAAAGCTGAAATAATATAACAACGTATTATCTTAATTAGTTTTTACTTGTCAAAAACTACATATGTAAAGATAATTGTAAATTGGACACTAAGAAACATTAGGTTGTGTGGTTAAATAAATAAATAAAAAAAAAAAAATAAAAAAAAATAAAGAAAATTGATGTTGTTTCCTCTTAAAAATACTTGTGTTACTTTAATATTTTCTTCAATGTTTTGACAAGAGGAACTTTATAATTTTAAGAGTTTCTACAGTACAGTATGTACAGATATGACGTAGATTGTGTTTTCCTAGTTTTTATTAATAAATTTATAATCTAGTACCTAATAAGATTTGTTTCGTAGACATATACCTACTCTATTTCAATAATTACAATAGGTACAAAGAAACCATATGGAAGATTATTTGCATATATATATATATCTAAAAAAAAAACTTACAAAGTCTTGTTTTTGATGGTTAAATATTGGTCTTGAAAAAAAACCATCTGAACTAATTATCCGTTTTTACAACGACCACTAGATCTGTATAACGACCTCTTTTTCATGTGCATACATATACTACTGTCGTTTTTCGAGCTTTACCTGTACCTTCTATATAACTTAATATAACATGCGATACTCATTTAGACATCAATTCACTCCTGAAAATTTCTGCATCTTCTACAAGGATAAAGACCCAACAATCTTAATTTCTCTTAAAATTGGCGATCTTGAATATCTAGATTATAGACTCTAGAGTGTTGACTCCTGGCAGAAAGATATTGAACAGATTGACTACTAGTTCCTGGTCTGCATCATCCTCACTAATCCACATCTTCGTTCGTAATTTATCGGGATGATCCGTCTTCTTCTTCGTTAACTCCTGTCCTTTATCAGAATGCTAATTCTCAAAAACTGGTCATTTAATTTTCTTTGGTAATGATAAGATCTTATTCATTGGGAAAATCTTCTTCTCACTGGGAAGATCCTCTTCTTTTTTTGAGAATATCCCTTTCTTCCTTGGGAAGATCCCTTTATTCTTTGGGAAGATCCTGTTCTTCCTTGGGAAGATCTTCTTCCTTGTTGGGAAGATCTTATTCATCCTTGGGAAGATCTCTTCTTCCTTTGGAAGTTCTCTCCTTCTTTGGGAAGATCTTCTTCATCCATGGGGAAGATCCTTTTCTTCCTTGGGAAGATCCTCTTCCTCATTGGGAAAATCCTCTACTCCATTACTACTTTTTTTCATTTGGGAGTCTCTTTTCTTTTTGAGTAATATGTGTAATCTTCTGAACTGTCTCTCGTCCTCATAGGAGCTCCGAATCAAAACAGTCTGGCCAAAAATTAGAAGATCCGATTTCGTTGAAAAAATTGCGGTGGGCCCGCTATTACAAATTCTTAATTATATAGGGTGTATGTTTAGGATTAAAATTTATTTCATACAAAAATAATATTGTTAAATAAGGTATATTATATATGTGGGATGATGAGTCAATTAAACACCAGGTGTCGTTCTTATCACAAAAAAACTGTATTCAGTAGAGTCTGTGACTCTAGAGCAGTGGTTCACAGACTTTCATTTCTCACAAACCTAAACTGAAAATCACTAAAAAACAATGACTTCAATACTACAAAAGTGTCTATACTTCAGGAAATGAATATATATTGATAATAATATGGTGTAGTGCAATGTTATGCAATAAGGGAAAGTACATAAAAGGTTGTAACAATTGGAAATACGTATATATATATATTTTAATATGGTGTAATAGTGGATAGAAAATCCGCAATAAATTATAAATAATTCGGATCCATTTCGTCACTAGTACACTAGTTATTAAACATAGTATGGTCAAAAAGATTATGATTTTTATATACAAAATGAATAATTCATTGAATTACAAATCAAATAATAAATTGATATAATGATCAAGTCAATCATTGAAACTCAAAAAAATCTTCTTAGAAGATGCATTGGAGAAGGTTGACTACGTACTATTTCAGCATCACCGATAATTGAAGGATATCAAATCAATGACTAAATTTAAACCTAATTTTCACAATAGTCCGTGTTGTTCTGTACTTTCTTTAAATAATGTAACATTTATTTCAACTATTTTTTTAAAGGAATTCATTTGAATATGAAAGAAAACTATATAACTACTTGAAATAGTCGAACATGCCACGAATCAAAAGAGGGTTAGTCGTGAACCGACCTCTGGTTCATAGTTCCCAGCGGGCCACTTTGGGAAACCTTGATCTAGAGTCTAGAGTCTAGACTCAAGAGTCTGGTCAGTATATTGTGATCATTCAATTGATTAGCATCCTACCTGTAGAATAGAATCTAGAGCTAATCAGAACTACCTATCTAGTGCTTGTGTTTGGGCTTTGCACTTTTATTAATCTGTACTCTAAAAAAAATTCAAAGGAGTTCATCTCCACTCACAACTCGATCACAACTTGCTAATTCGGTCTGGTAACCTTAAGTCTGTCTTCATTTACTCTTTTCGGTCTGACCAACTCAAAAGTACTAAGGTACAAAATTCTTGTGTACCGAAAAAGGCCATGTTCCTTCATTCCCCGATACACTTATTGGTCAATCTCCATAGCCAATCAATGAGTTGATAACCTTAAAAACAATATGTTAAAAATTGTCCGCAAGGAACAATAATCTTATTGGTAGTAACCTTTTTATTTCTAATCTTAGAGTTGTCACCCTTCATAAATAGCTGGAGCTCCGTCGTTCAAATTTACCTTAGAAAACTCTTGAAACGTACTGTGTAACCCTATACCCACTATTTTTCCAAGGTATGTTTGTAACTAAAATAGATATTACAGCTTCCTGGTGGTGCCTTTAAACTGAAAGTATTTTTTATTCTCTTTAGAATATTTTGCACCTTCTGAGTCCTTTGCTATGTGGAGTATCATAACTTCAATTTGACTTATATAAGTGATGGTTCGTCGTTTGCTATTTGTCATATCATATCTTCACACTTGCGTTTCTCAACGTCGACTTTAAAAAAATGCTCATGGCAAAAAGTTTAGCTGCAATTGATTTTACAGAGCTCTTCACACTAGCGTTTTCTTTTCACCAGCATTTTTTTCTAACGCAAGTGTGAAAGGCTCCGTTAAAATCAATTGCAGCTAAACTTTTTGCAAAGAGCATTTTTTTGAAGGCGGCGTTGAGAAATGCAAGTGCGAAATGGGCCAAACTCATGCTAGAATCGGTAACATATTTGTTATTACCTTTCTTGTGTCTTCTTCCGAGTCTCCAAAATAAAACAAGGTTATTGATACATTTTGTTTCAATCATCAGCTATTTATTAATTATAATTATACCTATAATATAATTCCTTAAATAAACTCTGAAAATAACCAATTTTTCCTTACACCGCTTCCGAAAAAAGTAATTTGTAGGAAATTATAGTATATCGACAACTTTTATGTGTTATATCTCATAGCTATATGATACGGAGAGTTAAATGAAATATTTTAATTTCATCAACCATTCTCAATTTAGAGATTCAAATGATCAGAGTTAGGTTTGACATTAGGACAAATTAATGAACATCTATTGTAACTGTGCATTGTAAAAACTTTTAAAAAATAAATATAATCAAAAATATATTTTAATAAATAATGTACATTTTAGTATTAATTTTAACAATACGAAAAGAATTCATGGTTTTTCATTTTTAAGTAAACTGTCTACAGATTCGAATATAATAAATGGATTCGTTAAATTCAAAATTTTCTCCCTGTTTGAAATAACAATGATTTAAAATAGCATACTATCCAAGTACAATGAGTGTCCGAATTCTGATACGTTCCCCTCACTACAACAAGTTCCGATGATGAGTACAATTCATCACTATTGTTGCCAGCAATCACCACTCCCTAACTTGATTTAGTTACCAGACTAACTAATTTAGAACTTAGCTGATTCATCTTTCCACAATCCACTAATTTGCCTCATTCCAAAACGAGGGAATTAGCAATTAACTGAGCGTCACTTTACAAATACTGAATAGCTATGGCTGGATTCATCAGTAGAATGTACGGGTAACTTTTAGTCAATGGAGATATCGAATATTTTACACAGCAACTAGTTTCATTTTGGTAAATTTATTTTATGAAGATTGTAACTAATTTTTTTTAATAAAATTTACTTCCTATAACATTTAGGCTATTCCACACAGGGCGTTTTTTTTCTATAAACGTTTAATCTAAGAGTACATACAAAACACATATACCTACGTTTATTCAGCAGTAGCGTTTTTTTCACGCACCATTTTCTTACTTATGGCATGAAAAAAATAATGCATGGAAACGCCACGACTGAATAAACGTATGTGTTTTGTATATCCGCTTAGATTGAGCGTTTTTTTTATGCTGCATTTTTGTAGAAAAATTCCACTGTGAAAGGGGCCTTATATTCTCCCCATTTCGTTAGATGATAAAGCCTGTGAAGGTGGAAGGCCTTGCTTCTAGCGGGTCACGTAACTGCAAATGGTCAGTCTAAAACTAACGATGTCCATTGACATGGGCGGTGCGTGACCTCTGATTTAAACAGCCAGGGCAATTCTCTCCGCATTTCAGGCAAGCGACGCGTACGCCCCTCACCGTTTTATATTCCCGTCGAATTTTATGTAATTGGCGGCTGCCAAGACCCGAAAAGCTTCAGCTTGCGGAGTTTGGCTCTGATTTCAGTAGTCAGTTATAACATACATTGATGGTGATGGAAGAAATACTATTTGATGAAGATGGATCTGACGTGTGACAACATTCACTTTAATTCTACAGTATATATTTTACTCACACTGTTTTTTATATGGTAGTGAATGAGTTAGGATGTAGCCTGAATAGTGAACAGATTAAAATAAGTCTGGGATGAATTGATATCAGTTTCAGAAGACTGAAAGCTATTTTATGGCATACAAAAGAAAATATGTTTACTATTCAGGCTTCATCCAAACTCATTCACTATAACAGAGGAGTTCTACTGTACCTTAGTTCACCCTCAGTATAAAAATAAAGATTAGGGGAGTGGCCTCAACTCATTT
>CANNZV010002171.1:90527-121437 GCA_947561585.1 Caprella mutica | reverse complement strand
GTCTGGGTACACGACCAAAGGTTTAGAATTTATGAGATGTATAGAGTGATGTGTATTAAATTTTTAAACATATTTCTCATGTTAAATAACAGAATAAACTCTACTAATTATGTAAAACAATAAATCACGAGTCCTTGTCTTTCAAATGCATTAAGATGATATAACGATTGAAATATTGTCTCTTCAAATCACCCTAATTTTACGATAACTACCGGGCGCACGAGTCAATTATTATAAGGCACAGGTACAATTTCCTGCAAATGAGGTCTTTCATTAGCCGGATTGAGGTGACGAATGCTCTGATGGCATGGCAAAGTGGCCCTGGCTCTGTACACTCAAACCCTTTAATCATAAGTTTATCAGCACGAAGTACTTACAATTAAAAACTCATCTGTTAGGTAATCCATCACATACTTTGCGATCAAAGCCGGCATTAAGTAAGTTAAGATTAAGTGATAACTACTAAAAGCACGAGACTCTATTGCACTATAGGAACTCATGTAAAAGGGATAAAAAGCTATCATTAACATAATCAACTTGTATCAACAGGTTTCAACAGGTTCAAAATGGTTTCAACAGGATTCAACATGGTTCAACTCGGTTCAACATTTTTGACTTGTACCAAGAGGTTTCAACTTGTTTTCACAAGTTTCATTAGGTGTTGATTTGTTTTACAAGTTTCTACTTATAGATTTAAACTTTTTTCAACAGATTTCACCAGATTTCAAAAGTTTAAACTTTTTTCAACAGATTTCACCAGATTTCAAAAGTTTAAACTTTTTCTGAAAGATTTCAACTTTTTCCAAAAGGTTTTCAACTTTTTTCGAAAAATTTCAACTTTTTTCGAAAGATTTCAACTTTTTCCGAAAAATTTCAACTTTTTTCGAAAGATTTCAACTTTTTCCGAAAAATTTCAACTTTTTTCAAGAGATTTCAACTTTTTTCGAGAAATTTCAACTTTTTTCGAAAAGTTCTAAATTTTTCGCAAGGTTTCAAGATGCTTCAACAGGTATCAACGGGTTTCATAAGACAGCGATAGGGTGGAGAAGAATCTGCCTATTCACTCATTGCCTCGTACTGAATCACAATTTTACTATGAATGAAATAGAAGAAGAATATATGAAACTAACTAAATGAAATTAATTCATTTGTTCATAAAATAGTTCTTCGTTGGCAAAGACATTTTATAACTCTCCCACTTTTCAGGTTCATTTAAACTACATTGTGACAATTAGCTGCTTATTAAGTAATTAAATATCATATAATTACTCATTTTAAGCGTAATTAAATGTAATTCAAATCTTAAGAAATTTATGCACAAGATTACAATCTCAGAAATATATTTCGCTCATCATTTACAGTAAATTTATATCTGAAAAATTGTGAAATTATAGACTATTCGCTATTTTCTATTTTCAAAGCTACAATTAATTCCCCTGGTATTTCTTTAGTGCAGTCACCATGGGCTAATCTAAAACAATGAATGATGAAATATATCTAGAAAAACTATATAATAAGATTGTTTTTAATGGAAAAATATTGTCTTTTTAAACAGAAAAAAAAATTATAATAAGATTATAATAAATAAATAATAAAATTATAATAAAATAAATATAATGAATAATAAAATAGGAGTTTAATACATGATAAAATAATGGAGTTTTTTAAATAATATTATAAATTATAGAAAATAGGGACTGGAAGAAGCAGTCAGAAAAGAAAGTGACTCCATGAACAAAGTCACCTACCACCGTCGGTGACAATTCTCATGGATGCAGAAAAGCTACTCCGTGAATGCAGTCACTTACCAAGGAATGTGACGAAAAGGGACACAAGCACCGGTGACAGCACTCACGGATGGAAGAGGAAAATGAAGTGGTGATGGTAAATGAATCCTATCAGCCCACCTAACTCAAAATCTAAGACCTCCTAGTTGAAGAGCATAACCCTAGCGCTATCCTTAAAACTGCAAGTAGCGTTAAAAATGATAAACATGGTAGAAATGGAAAAAGACAATCCATAATCCAAATTACAACTGTTCGGGACCTAAGTGACGCCACCCCTTCTCTTCCATTCACCACAGACAGTTGCAGGATAGATCCTCTGGGGGCTATAACTATAATAAACAATATAATATAAACATAATAAGCAATGAAATATAACACCCGTTCATTCTTTTCCCAATCACTCCAATAGCAGATCACTCTGTGTAATCCCACCAAACTAATTAATGGTGGGGATTACACCAATCAGTCCTTTGTTATTAATTACATTTAGAATGTATTTTGACATGCTGTGATGTATTGAGGAGTTAGTGAAATATATTTGTTAAAGAGATGTACAGGATTGATAAACATGAAAGCATGGTGCAACCCTGCAAACAATTCCATGTGAATGCCATGTGGCACTTACACATTTAAAACATGTGTATACCATGTGGCACTTACACATTTAAATCATGTGTATACCATGTATATATAGTTTTTGTAAAATTGATACCATATGTATTTCATGTAGTTTTACTTAGTAATATCACAGTACATAGAATAGTATAGTACCCCAGTTACATGTATTATTCAAATTTATTCTCGGTAGGCTGTGACGTCATGTATGTAAACAAGAGGTCACGTCATAGTAAACAGAATTGCTGTGGGTCACGTGGAATAGAGAATTAAGATGGCGGCCAACGCGACCGATCTGACTAATGATCTAATTATCTTGAATAAATCGTCTTCTTCAAGACTAAAAATTTGTTACTATTTTGGGTGTAAAAAGACCAGTAGCAATTTCATCAACAGTCATTTTTTAATTTTCGTCCGTATGACTATAAAGATTGGATAATAGCATGCGGTAATGTGGAATTAAAAAAAATATCACCGAAAACGTTATTTAACAAAAGTTGGGTGTGTTGCAGCCATCTTTTGTGTTTGTACTGTACGTACAAACGTACGCACCATTGTTGACATGTGACGTCACAGCCTACCGGGACACGCGTAATATCCCCCTTATAGCTCTGGGATACTATATATTCTCTGTACTATGGTAATATGGTGAATTTGTGGTTAACATATGTTATAGGTATGGTAATTGACATGTTGCTATGAATGTGGTAAATTACACATGGTAAACGCCTGTTTCCTGTGGTAATTGACATGTGGATATGATGTGGTCAATTAAACATGTATACAATCTCTATTTGATATGGTATTTATTATATGGAATTAAAATGAGAAAACCACATGTTATTTATGTGTTTTTCAATGATTGATCGGTTAGATTGATTCAATGCATAATACATATTTAAACTATATTGCCACATTAAAACCATTAAACCACGTGTTAACTATGTGTATGCAATATAGAACAGTTTGCTGGGAACTTTTTCCTTATTTATTTTAAGATATTTGTATTACAATCTTTTATATTTTAAATGATGTAATTTTAATTAATGGACATACAATGTCTTACATTATTTGGATATAGAAATTATGCATCTTAATATAATGAAACAGATGATAAATTAGGGTTAAATGGATAAATAGTCAGTTGTACCGCTAGATGGCGTTGGTACAGATTTGGTGAGAAATATTATCAACACAAACGTGACAAACGTTTGTGTTGATAATACTTGATTTTTTTATATAACTTGATAATGCTTTCAAAAATTAAATAGGGTAAGTTATGAATTATAGGTTAGTTCCACATCTTCGGTCATTTAAGAAAAAATAGTTTTTTATTATATGACCGAAGATGTTGAACTGACCGATAATTCACCGCTTACCCTAATTCAATTTTTTTATTTTTATTGTTTTCGAATAACTTTAATTCATTTTACAGTGAAGTTGTATCAAAAGTTTTACCGAAGAGAGAAGAGATTTCGTAAGTTCTTTAGAGTCTCTCCAATTATTGCATAATAAATTAAACATAGAAAGAGACATGGAAACATCCTGACTATTTCTTTATTTACCTTTATTTAGTTGCTGATCACTTGTGTTGGAATTATAAGTAAATAAAAAGCAGGAAAATTTGAAAGCGGCAAATTGTCTGTTATTGTCCATTACGGTAAATATTGATGGTATTTTATCGTAAAATATCATAATTATCGTATGGATATTGCATCAAGTAGGTCCGACGATAGACGATGGACTGTAAGTGTTCAAATTATGATAAATGGATCTTGTATCGTGGTTAGATCTTTTTATCATAGACTTCAATCACCGATCGGAAGCCAAAGATCACCGATACTTAATTTATAAATGAAAAAAACCTAACTTATCCAGAGATAATTTGTTTTATATCAGCTCCAAATTGTAAGAGAAACTATTAGTATATAATATTTAATATACATATATATGTATTGTAACCAATTGTAATTTGTTACATGAACTCTGAAATGATCTTCTTTTAATCATGATATATTAAAAAAAATCCCATTTATAGTACCATATATTAATATCTGTTATATATTTTATACTAATTGGGCCAAACAATGTTTTATATACATTATTTCTTTGGAAGTTGAAAATTTAACCTGTTTTTTTTTATTCTTGTATATATAGATATACTTTCTCAATAATCTATATATTCAAAATCTTACATTTTTATAGTGTATGAAGTTATAGTGCATACAAAATAAAAAATTTCACTATATGAAAAATATAGTGCAAATAAAATTTTCCTTCATTGTAATTTTTTCCTCCTAATGGGCCATAGCGTAAGTTACGAATTATCGTTCAGTACTACATCTTCGGTCATATAAGAAAAAAACAATATAAAACTTATTATTATTAGATAGCAGTGTGTAATAATAATAATTTTTATATAGTTTTTTCATATATGACCGAAGATGTAGTACTGGCTGATATTTAGTAACTTACCCTATTTATCATATATTTTTCAAACAACGAAGTCGATTTTCTTCAATTATAATAGTTTGAGTTGGGACAAATCAGGTTTACAATTTTTTTTCAATTTCACCACATCTTGGGCATCTAATTAATATGAATTTATTTAATTATCTACTGCAGCCTATAAAATATCCATAAAAACTTACGCCATTGAAACAGAAGTTATAGAATTTTGATTATGCAAAAGTCAGAGAGAATAGGTAACTCTTTATGTTCTAAGGTGACATTTTCGTCCCCTTGCAACTGATGCATTTGACGAGGTTTTTTGAGATATTTTCGTTAAGACATATGTGTACTCTTCCATATATTAGAACACATGCATGCGCTAATATCAGTGCAGCACAATTGATATTTTTTTGTGGAAATTAGTTTTTTATAAATTACAAGAATATCAATTTTTTTTTTCACGCTTAAATTTTTGATCTTCTTCGTGTGTGAGCATGAACTATTTTCTTGCTCACACACTACTAATATCGAAGGATCAGGATTAGCAATACAAGAGGCAATGGATTGTCGACACGTTCCAAAATCTTAAAGAACTACCAAATCTTTGGTTCGAAAGGGAAAATCTAAACCGTAGCTACACTTCCTTCAAAAGGAGATTTCTAATTTTCTAAGAAAAGTCTGGAGAGAATTTTCCTCTTGTTGAACATTTTAATCTATTTCTGTTGTAATAAATAGAAATGCTTTGCTGTACACAACAAAGAAATTAACAACGTCCAGTGCGCTAACTTAATTACTTACTGTAATGTTGCTCGATAATTTATATAATAACATTAGCTTTCGTTATCACTAGATTTTGTGGAGGAAACAGAAAGAATAGCAATTACTCCAGCCTGTTAATTATCGCCATCTTGAATTTCTATTATTGGAATAGGGAAAAAATCCTTATTTGACCCAAATTCTCCATGCAGCATTCGCCTCCCATTGGCTCAGCAGTGATGATGTCATAATATAAACCCTCCATTGACCCCCATTCTCCATTCAGCTATCACCTCCCATTGGCTCAGCAGTGATGATGTCATAATATAAACCCTCCATTGACCCCATTCTCCATGCAGCTATCACCTCCCATTGGCTCAGCAGTGATGATGTCATCTTAGTTACCAAGGATTCAAGATGGTAGCCTACTTACATGTAGTAATTTCTTGCCATATACACTGTTTTAGCTTCTCTTATTCTATGGACTGTATGAAGCTAACCAATGTAGTTTTTATCTACGTTTATAGTAGAGGTTTGGCTTCTATTGGAAGAACGAAATGACTGATGATGGAGACTGATTAGAATATTGCATGAGTGAGAGAAGAATCCCAGACAATACACCGCTGAATATTTTACGCTACAGAGCCACTTCGCTGAAACTCTTGCAAACTAGAAACACTGGTTCTATTTAACTAAATTGTTATATTCGCCATTAACTGTGTTTATAAATCAATATATCATAGTTAGAAGGTTAGTAATTGGCCACTCTGTTTGTAATAGTCTAACGATGTTAAATGAAATATTAATCAGTTGGGACGTGTAAAGAGTTGACGTCGGACATTCGATAAATTATCCTGACGATAATGTCTGGAATAATATTTTTTAATATGCAATATTTTCAATATTCAATTAAGAACGTAGTTTCATTTTACTTTTAAATACTGTAATAAAAATTCAAAATATATTATTTGTAAATAAAACTATAATATCTTTTGAAATAAAAGTGATATACTGATATTTATTTTTATTTTTATGATAATACTTTACCATAATCATTTAATGTGATAATTATATAATTTTGAATTCGAATTAAAAAAAATATGATGGCAAAATATAATTACAGTATGACCAGTTTTTATTATACAAACAAGCGAAAAAGCAAATAAATTTCTTTAAACAGTTGAATTAGTAGGATAGAATTATTGTATAAAGCTTAGTAAAATGTGATTAAGGAAAAAATTCATATTAAAATAGATTAAATTTAAGCTAATGAATATGATTCTTAACTACAATCACAAATTGCATTGAAAAGAATCCTTAATCACACGTATAGGATGTGTTAAGACTTTCTATCATACAAAGAAATGTACTGTACATCAGTGTACCCATTCTAAAGAAGCGGTAAAACGCCGCGTTTTAACCGCCCATTTTACGTCTCTTCAATTAATCACGGTTAAATGAATGGAAAGTAAATTTGAAGTTTTTACTAGCGTTTCTACCGCCTTCCATTCATTTAACCATAATTAATAGGAAGAGGCTTAAACTGGGCAGTGAAAACGCTGAGTTTTATCAGCTAGTATAGAATTGGCTAACATTAGCCCTCTTTCACACTAGCGTTTTTTCATGCTGCAGCAATGAAAATTGTGCATGAAAAAACGCTACGACAGAATAAACGTATGTGTTTTGTATGGTCTAGGAAAACTGAGTCATGGAAAATTCGGTTTCATTTTATAATTTTTTTATTATTAAAGAACAATAATAGAAAAAGTTGAAATTATGGATACCAGAATGTGTAGTGTATTTATTAAAAGCGGATAACACCACTAACCGTTGTAATATTATACGTAATATTAATAACTTTAACCTGTTTCGACATTTATTTTAACATGAGATTTGAGCAGAAAATTTGGTCTCGGAACATTCGGTCTGCGGTATAAATAAAACTTATCAGTCAGATGTATTTAACCCCCCCCCCTACCAGGTCATTAAACAATCCTGAAGAGTGCATTACAACACACTACTGGATATAACAAACTCCATAACGGTCATTTATGTTGAGAGGCCATTTTTAATTCTGAGACCGAAATTTCCGAGACCTAAATTTCCGGCCACCGTTTTGTATGTACATTTTACACTTCGATTGGGCGTTTTTTAATGCTGCAATTTTATAGAAAAAACGCCCCATGTGAAGTAGGCCCAAGGCCTGCTTCAATATCTTCTTGAAATGTGTTCACACTTGCGTTTTTTAAATCGCTGAAGGAAAAATAACATTGAATTTTTCCTTCAGCGATAAAAAAAATGAAAGTGTGAATACATTTTAAGAAGAATTTTTTTCCGCGGTGTTAAAAATGCAAGTGTGAATCGTTCTACAGTGCACTCCAAGCAACGGTTCTCGCACACTAAGATGCGTTACATTCTTTGGCTGATATTCAACACTAATAACCCTGTCCACGGTAATAAGCACAGGGAGGCTAAGATTGCTGTGGGGGAAGTATTTCCCCCTCTCTTCTTTTCCCCGTCTGTCCCATATTGGGTTACACGGGGGACACCGCCACACCTTCAGATTATTTCCTCCTGCGGTTAACTAAGCTAAAGTGGAGGAGACGGCATGCGAGAACATTGGCTAGGATTGTTAAAAAGATTGAGGGTGGTGGAGGTTATAGAGTCAATAGTACGGTGTTTATTTAAGAAAGGTATTTCTTTAATCACAATTCAAACTTGAAAGATGGTAGTAAATTCTTATAGGAGTCGTTGGTATTGATATATTTATTTAAGTTAAGTACTTATTAAAAAACAATTTATTAACTTTATAAGATATCAATTTATCAGTGAAAATTAGTGATAAATATTCAAAAGGATTCATTTTTAATATTTATAGTATTACTATATGCTTCAATATGGAAAATATTTTATGATTTGTGGCTCAATTATCGATGATTTGAAAATTTTCCGATATATTATATTTTTTACTGAATTTTTTATTTATTTTATTTTTTAAATTTCGTAAAAAAAATAAAAGTAACGGATTTTCAGTTTGTTATGCTTGTTATTTAGCAATGATAACAAGCATAACAGACGCAATCATCTAGCGACTGAGCCAGCAAGTAATAATAACAGGCTTAGGTGTCACTGTGATAAATATACCATTTTATCACATTTTTATCACATAGCGCCCCCTTGTGTCGCAGTCTGGCACTACACATTCGAACATTACGAATAAAAATACTAAACATTAATAATAAAACTTTCTAACTTCGAAGTGATAAACTTTTTGACGTTTTATTTAAAAGGATTATTTTTGTTTTAAAATAAATATCCAGAACTAACTATGAGCGGCAATTACCCTTCTCCATCAATGGTGAATCAGCCTTTCACCATATGGTGAATCATCCACTCACTATATGGTGAATCATCCTCTCACCAAATGGTGAATTACCCTCTCACCAAATAGTGAATTATCCTCTCACCAAATGGTGAATCACCCTCTTACGAAAAGGTGAAAGACGTTCTCACCATTTGGTGAATCACCTTTCTCACCATATGGTGAATCACCCTCTCACTATATGGTGAATCACCTTTCTAACCAAATGGTGAATCACCCTCTCACCAAATAGTGAATCACCTTTCTCACCATATGGTGAATCACCTTCTCACCAAATGGTGAATTACCTTTCTCACCATATGGTGAATCACCCTCTCACTATATAGTGAATCACCTTTCTAACCAAATGGTGAATCACCCTCTCACCAAATAGTGAATCACCTTTCTCACCATATGGTGAATCTCCTTCTCACCAAATGGTGAATTACCTTCTCACCAAATGGTGAATCACCTTTCTCACCATATGGTGAATCACCCTCTCACCTATAAAGTTCTCCCCTCACCCCACAGTTTTCGGAAAGTGTCTGTCATATTTCAGGCAACAAATCATCTCTAGTTCTAATATCGGGGGACTCTGATTTCAAACATACTAAATATAGAGCAATATATATATATTACTGCCTATATTTATTGATGTATCTTTATAGATTTTCCAATCTTTAATTTAATTATAAATGTTACTTTCATAAGTTTTAATTGAAAGTCTTACCAAGTGGGAAAATATATAATCTGCAGATCGTGTCTATTATCGTACATTACGATATCATAATTAATAATATAAATATCATAATTAATAATATAAATATCATAATTAATAATATAAATATCATAATTAATAATATAAATATCATAATTAATAATATAAATATCATAATTAATAATATAAATATCATAATTAATAATATAAATATCATAATTAATAATATAAATATCATAATTAATAATATAAATATCATAATTAATAATATAAATATCATAATTAATAATATAAATATCATAATTAATAATATAAATATCATAATTAATAATATAAATATCATAATTAATAATATAAATATCATAATTAATAATATAAATATCATAATTTGAGACATTATTGGGGTAAGTTCTTAATTATTGGTCAGTTCAACAGTTTTGGACACGTAAAATTTTTTTATAATAATTATTATTTAACTTTAATTTTAATTATTATAAATTTTTATTTATAAGTGTCCGAAAATGTTTAACTGACCGATAATTAAGAACTTACCCTACCTGGATTTTATTTTTTGTTTAGAATTTCTGAATTTATGATAAATTCGTGATAAATTACCATTGTTTTTTTCGGTATATGTATTATCGTAGGTAGAATGTATCACGTATCTTAAGAAACAGTAACGAAATTAAACTGAATAATTAAATTATATAATAAATAAAGTAACTGAAATATTAGTTACAAACTCCGTGGATATGTTTGCATCTTTAGACTACAATATATGGTAGCCGGTAAATTGCTCGAAAGACAATTGCTCGAAAGACAATTGCTCGAAAGACAATTGCTCGAAAAACAATTGCTCGAATGAACAATTGCTCGAAAGAACAATTGCTCGAAAGACAATTGCTCGAAAAACAATTGCTCGAATGAACAATTGCTCGAAAGAACAATTGCTCGAAAAACAATTGCTCGAAAAACAATTGCTCGAACGAACAATTGCTCGAATGAACAATTGCTCGAATTATCAAATTGCTCGAATGAACAAAATTGCTCGAATTATAAAATTGCACAGTTTTCGATTTTATAAAAGTCAGTTATTCATGAAGTGGAGCTGCACCTAACAATCCTTGTTTCTTTTTAGTAATTGATCACACACAGAAAAAGGATTAGTTGAATTAAATCAAATTTGATTTTTTTTGACTCATATGAATGGGTTATTTTTGCACCTACCTACATGGTGAGATGAAGGTACTACTTAAAAGTAGTAAAATTTACGTGGGTTAAAACAAATCAGTCGTTTTCACTCACTCCTAAACTTAAAAAAAGTAGCGCCAACTCGCATAGTAAGTTAATTTATACACCAGATACATTGGATTAACATTCTTTGTGAGTTACTACAATACACTCTGTCATAGTAAAATTTTCAAAAAGTAACTTTTAAGTCTCATAGTAAGTTGATTCAATCTATAAAATGAATTGAATTAACTAATGTTTGATGACACACCACGTCATAGTTGTTTTAACACACATGAAAACCTGAATAAAGTCCAACCAAATCACGTAATAAATTGATTCAAAGCATAAATTGATGACCCATTAGATATGAGTATACTGTTTTCTCTGTGCAGTAATCATTCTATAAATGATTTTAATTTTTACTCATTCTGCATAATCCTTTTTTTAGACCGTTTGTGTCATCTCGTATGTAACATGTGAATTGGAATCATGTTGTGAATCACTACTATTCATTTTTTTTATTATAAAACCCGAAAAAATTTGTAGATTTATTAAAACTCTGCCATAACTTTGAGTTATTTCACCGATTGAGGTGCCACATACAAATAGGCTAGTAATAAATAAATTTTCAGGTTTTATGATAAAAAAACATGAATAGTAGTGATTCACCACATGATTCCAATTCACATGTTACATACGAGATGACACAAACGGTTTATAAATAGATTATATGCAAAATGAGTTATAATTAAAATCATTTATAGAATGATTAATGATCAATTACTAAAAAGAAACAAGGATTGTTAAGTGCAGCTCCACTTCATGAATAACTGACTTTTATAAAATCGAAAACTGTGCAATTTTATAATTCGAGCAATTTTGTTCATTCGAGCAATTTAATAATTCGAGCAATTGTTCATTCGAGCAATTGTTCGTTCGAGCAATTGTTTTTCGAGCAATTGTCTTTCGAGCAATTGTTCTTTCGAGCAATTGTTCATTCGAGCAATTGTTTTTCGAGCAATTGTCTTTCGAGCAATTGTTTTCGAGCAATTTACCTAGAACCACAATATATACACAATATTATTCTTTTATATAAAATTAATATAAAATACGTTTTGTATAGGAAATAACTATACAAAAGTTACTTTTGAAATTATTTAATACAATATAATTAATAGAACTGTGAGGTTTAGTTTAGCGTTAACTAAAATTAAATTTAAAGTGAATTTTACTGACAATACACAAATTTTACCGAATAATAGAGAGCAGTATTAGAGGAAATAATTAACATACAATGATAGGTCCAAAGTTATAGGAAAATAAATCAAATTAGTGAAATAATGGAAATATGAGATAATAATATTTTATTTTACGTATAAATGCCAATTATTCTGTTTCTTGCTAACAGTATAAACATGTTCCTGCTAACATGTTTAGCCATCAAAACTGTGTTATCTAACATAACTTTTACTTAATTAATTTCAAGGTGTTTTTAAGCAATTTATATGACAAAAATATCAGGAATTGATTCAGTTTGATATATCAGTTATAGAAATAACTTGCAAAATATAATACTTATTTTCTGAATGAGATAGGGCTATTAATTCGTAAATACATATAATATCATTTATATTATAATATTATAGTATCAATAATATTATCTATATTATAATGCATTATATTTTATTGTGAAAGATATTATAATATTACTAAACATTGTAATCTACTATGAATTCATTATTCATAGTTAGTAGCTAGTTATCACATCAGGTCCTCTCACAGCAAATACTTGCAATATCATCACTTTAACACTAAAAAATGTTTGAATTTCTTATTTTGTAATCGTATTTCAATTAGTTTGTTAGATTGGTGATTCTTTTCGATTTAGTAGAATTCCTCTATAGTGAATGTAGAGAAGAAACTACCTCGAATAGTGAACAAATTTACATTAGTCTGCCATAAAATGGCTCTAATTTTTTCTAAAACCGATGACTATTAAGGACAGATCAAAGAAAATGTGATCAGTAGCTATACGGAGTCTTACTCAGGACTCTGAACCATACTACCACTACTTTTGGATAAATTCACCATACTACCACTACTAGTGGATAATTGCACCATACTACCACTACTATTGTATAAATGCACCATACTACCACTACTACTGCACAAATGCACCATACTACCACTACTACTGCATAAATGCACCTTACTACCACTACTACTGCACAAATACACCTGACTACCACTACTACTGCACAAATGCACCATACTACCACTACTACTGCATAAATGCACCTTACTACCACTAATACTGCATAAATGCACCTTACTACCACTACTACTGCACAAATGCACCTTACAACCACTACTATTGGATAAATGCACCATACTACCACTACTACTGCACAAATGCACCTTACTACCACTACTACTGCACAAATGCACCATACTACCACTACTACTGCATTAATGCACCTTACTACCACTACTACTGCATTAATGCACCTTACTACCACTACTACTGCACAAATGCACCTTACTACTACTGCTACTACTGCACAAATGCACCATACTACCACCACTACCGCACAAATGCACCATACTACTACTACTACTACTGCACAAATGCACCATACTACCACTACTACTGCACAAATGCACCTTACTACCACTACTACTGCATTAATGCACCATACTACCACTACTACTGCACAAATGCACCTTACAACTACTGCTACTACTGCACAAATGCACCATACTACCACTACTACCGCACAAATGCACCATACTACTACTACTACTACTGCACAAATGCACCATACTACCACTACTACTGCACAAATGCACCTTACTACCTCTGCAGTACGTTAACTTTTCTTCCATTGTGCATATAAAGTGACTCTCATCCTCAGTTTTAAAACAAATTGGAGCACACGAATTGAATATAAATTCTCCTGGTGACATGACGGAGACATCATAATTCAATTCCTTTCCTTAATTTCATTCTCCAACTTCATAGGATGA
The DNA here is from genome assembly GCA_947561585.1 of Caprella mutica. Classification (NCBI taxonomy): domain Eukaryota; kingdom Metazoa; phylum Arthropoda; class Malacostraca; order Amphipoda; family Caprellidae; genus Caprella; species Caprella mutica. The sequence goes on along the minus strand of CANNZV010002171.1, from coordinate 107,489 downwards.
ATACCACAAGTTTTGGAATTAACTGGAATTACCATTAAAAAAACGGCCGATGATCAAACTTTGGCTGTAAGTTGGTTCTGTTTCGGAGGTTTTTGGAGAGTTGGATTCTATTGAATGGAACTGGAATCCTTTTGATGAAGGATGAGAAGCGATTATTTTATCGAGTGGGAACTTTAGTTCGTTTATTCTACCCATGGGAACAGATGTGTACTGATTGGATATGGAATTGAAATAAACTTATTGTTTAATCCATTGTGACGTTTAGAGGTGGAATATTGTAGTGGTTTAAATCTTGCCTTTGTTATTGGATTCGATATGAAATGAATATTAATTTATCTAACCGCCATCTTGAATGATTCAGCTCTTGTTTTTCAATGACTTTTTTGAACCAACGTAGAGTAGAGTAGGTAGATATTAATTTTTAGATAAATTAAACTTTGTCATAAAACAGTTACTGAAATATCGCCTATACAGGGTGACCCACAAAAAAGTGTACCCAAATTTGGATTAATATAAATATCGTACACGTACAATATTAAGCAATGACGGTGGTAGAATGGATACATGAAATTGTTTTTACTTCAACTCATTTCTTAAAAACGATATTTATATCAATTCTAAGTTGGGTACACTTTTTTGTGGGTCACCCTGTACAGTTATAAATTATTACATTATAGATAATAGTTGCCGGTAAGAAATTATTCTCAGAAAAGAACTTTGAATTCTGTTCATACCCAAGAATTAATCCAGGCCTTGGAAAGTTCTTCCCCTGACACCTATTTTCTTTCATAGGTAGACAAAATCTCTTGGGAGAAAAATTAAAGAAAAAATTACCAAAAATATATTTTATTCTTATGTAGGGTTCTCAGATAATAATGCTTCTTGGGACAACATTGCAGCTAATATTGTTACAATATTGATCCAATATTGCTATAACAGTTGTCACACCTTTCGACGAAAGAAATTTCACCGACGGACATTTTGTCGACAGACGTTTCGTCGACAAATTTTCGTAAAGGGGATTTTACCACACTCTAATGTATGTGTATCGAGGAGCATGCCGTCCTCCAATCCCCCTGTCAAGTCTTTAAAAATCATGAAGTGTTTAATAAAACAAACTAGCGGATACAACAAACTACATTACGGCCATTTATGTTGAGAATTTCAAAATAATATGTATTTATATACGTTTATAATCATTTACATATCAAAAAATCTTCATTTAAGGCTTTTTCACATATGTCAGTGATCCGTCCGTGACGACTCACGTCCGTCTCCTCTCAGTGCTTCAGTGTCAGTGACAAATATTAATACTCGGTACCGGCTACTCTCAGTGATAGAAAAGCATTGAGAGGAGCCGTATCAGACGGAAAACTGACATGTTTGAACAATTCTTTATGGTAATACTTCATTTACAAAAATTCGTCGACGAAACGTTTGCAAATCGTTACAACATTGCTCCAATATCATTACAACATCGTCCCGATATTGTTACAACATTGTCCCGATATTATTACAACATCGTCCCGATATTGTTAGAACATCGTCCGATATTGTTAGAACATCGTCCCGATATTGTTACAGTATCATCCCAATATTGTCTCAATATTGCCCAAATCTTATTTCAACCTTTTTGCGATGTTGTCTGGCGAAGCATTACTACCTGCGTTAACTCCTTATAACTCTGAGAGTTGCATTGGTGATTTGTCTCACACTCAGCTGATACATCTTCATACGCAAAGTGGCAGGCAGTTTGTCAAGTAAATTGCCCACGTCTCGACATTTTGTATTCGCTCTCAGCCAAGAGATTTAACAGTGTAAAACTTTTCAGTTCAGGAGTGTAGGGCAATTTGCTTTTAAATTCACAGAACAATATGAAGATGGACGGTGGGAGCGTGGGCTGGGAGAGGTAAACCTGATGGAGTTGAAGGAGGTAAATTGTTGTACAAACAGCTAGTGGAGACTATCAGAGAAAAGAGTCACTGTGATGATGTACTATCAGAGAAAAGAGTCACTGTGGTGATGAACTATCAGAGAAAAGAGTCACTGTGATGATGTACTATCAGAGAAAAGAGTCACTGTGATGATGTACTATCAGAGAAAAGAGTCACTGTGATGATGTACTATCAGAGAAATGAGTCACTGTGATGATGTACTATCAGAGAAAAGAGTCACCGAGATGATATACTATCAGAGAAAAGAGTCACTGTGATGATGTACTGGTGGTCGGAAATTTCAGTCTTGAAAATTCGGTCTCGGAACTTCCAGTCTCTGAATGAAAATTACTCAGCAAACGGACTTATGTCCGCCTGTAAAAGGTTCAATAATGAGCGGTATAGCGTTAGTACCTTCATTTTATTTATTATGAAAACGAATACCGATGAAATATGTGTATAATGGGTTATCATGAAAAACTGTAGTAAAACAAGTAATCATGAAAAAGTGTAGCAGAACAAGCTAGCGGATACAACAAACTACATACGGCCATTTGTGTTTAGAGTTTCGAAGTAATCTTCATTCATTTCTTGTCATTTTTGTTAAGTTTTTCAAAGCAATCTTCTTTTATTCATATATAAAAAAAGATTATTTTGGAATTCTCAACATAAATGGTCGTTATATAGTTTGTTGTATCAGCTTGTTTGTTGCATTGCACACTTCAGGATTGTTTAATGACCTGGCATGGGAGTCGATGAGCAGCACGCCCAACTTTATACATCAACTTATAAGTCCTATTTATATCTCGGACCGAAAGTTCTGAGAAGGAAAAATTTCGAGACTGAATTTTTCACTCAATTCCAAAATTAATTTATGTTATTCACTTTCCCTATTATTTTCAAATCTTACATCTTTGTTGCCGTGCATCCAGACATTTTTTTAAGATATCTACAAACTTTACAATCAGTAAAGTTTCTTTTTGAAAATTTGAAATTAGTAAACTGTGAAAAAATTATTACAGATACGCTTTTCTTTGACTGTATATTAACATGAGATAATTGTGATAAATATTTTATTATTTTTCCGATTTCACCATTCCTCCTTCCCTTTCTTCTCACCGCCCCCACCTCTTATATAACTTGTAGCATTACTTTTCTCTCTGTCATTTTTTCTGGCGAAGAGACAACTGCATCTGATAAGGCAGACATTTTCCCAATAACTTCTGCTTCCAAACCAAAAAACAAACCTTATTGTTTCTATCAAAGACTTTCAGTCAATAGTGTCTCTTGCATGCTCTTCTTGCTCTGCTTTAGTCAATCACTGGGATGAACTAGTGTACCTTCCCGGTAAAAAATATCAGGTTCTCAATGTTATTATTAATGGTATATACATATATCAAAAAATATATATAAGAAACTATTTATATAAAAAATTCTTGAGGGTGATTGATATATAAATAAATATATAAAAGCACATTGTTATCTATTAATAGGAAGGGATTTTTTTCTTTCAGATAATCTTTTTTAAATAAATTTTTTTGAGACAGTTTATAGCTATTTTTTATAATTACTTAGTTAGTTAAAGATTAAATATTTATTTCGAATAAAATCAGACCACGCTTTAGGTCAAAAATTGGGTTCTAGGAAAATTCCACTGAGGAAAGTTCCACTGCGGAAGATTCCACTGGGAAAATTCCACTGAGGAAAATTCACTGAGGAATATTCCACTGCGGAAAGTTCCACTGGGAAATTTCCACTGTGGAAAATTTCACTAAATATAAATAATTATATAAATTGTACTGCTTATTTTCATAAAAAAAATACTTTTGAAATTATCATCTTCATATATATAAGCTTTCGTGATATATATTACAGTGTTTCTTTTTAAGTGGTTTAATAAAATGTAGGTGAATCTCAATATATAATTTTTTTTACATTTTCTTTGTGGAACACCTAAGAAAAAGCATTGTTAAGCTACTTCTACCTGAGATGAAGATAATTCTACTTAAAAAAAACTATCAAAGAAATTCCATTTAGCCTCTTGTTTCGAAAATCTGAATACGGTTTTTCCTTTTCAATGTAAGTTCTAGTTAATGAAATAAAATGAAATATGTTTTATCTGAGACGGTAACTTGCAAAAAAAGACAATGAGCACAAAGAGTAAAATCAATTTACACATTAATGTTATGGACAAATTGTACAATTTAAACATGTTAAATATTGTAACAATAATAAAACAACCATGACATTTTTTTATTTAATGTAATTAAGGTATGCGCTAATATCTTGTTGAAATTTTAATTCAACTCAGTCTTGATATCAATTTCCGTCTTGAAATCCACACACTAATTGTTTCAAGCGTGAGATAAATTGCCACTTGTAAGTATGAAAAATTTATTTATAATGTAAGCAATGTACTACATCTTGTAGAAATATTAATCCATTTTCGTCTTGATATCCAAGCAGAATGGAAGAAATTAAACTTTAAGCCTGTACAATTACATAACAGAAAACACATAAATAAAATAATGTAGAAAAAAAAGTTGCACAAACATGCATCACACAAATATAGTTCAAATTTCCATAGCCTTATTGGTTAAAGATACTATCCTACCCTCTGCTAGAATACCAATGAACAGAGATAAATAATTATTTGAATGAAGTAAACGTTTCATAGCTATCAACTTAATGGAACAGTATCACCTGCTCAGCTATAATACTTTATCAAAATATATTTTGGACTGCCATTTAGACGGACCAGTATTGTTTTAGAAAAAAATAAATACTACATATTATTTTTTCGGAGAAATCCTAGGAAAAGTTCCTGGTTGATTGTTTAATATTGGATTTTGTTTAGTGGAATTATCCCAGTGGAACTTTCCACAGTAGAATTTTCCTCATTGGAACTTTCTGCAGCGGAATTTTCCCAGTGGAACTTTCCGCAGAGGGATTTTCCTCAGTGGAATCTTCTGCTCACCAAAATTATACCTCACATTAACCTAGAAATTTAACGTAAAGCGGGGGAAGAACCCACTTTAAGTTTAGCATTAATGTTACAATCTTTTCGTTTTCTATTAACAAAAATCAAAGAACGTTTGAATGGTACACGAATACTATGACCATACTTTGCATGATTCCTTCAGTGTAAATTAAATTGTCTAAAAATTATTTTCCGGTACAACTGATGTAAGTAAACTCGGGCTGAACTCCGCTTTAAGTCATCCTGTTATAAAAGCGGGGTCTAATTAAAGCGGGGAATGCCTGTACCACTAATAACACATTTCATATTTATTAGTGCTGACCCCCTCCCCCCCCCCCAAAAAAAATATATGTCAATAAGACGATTGAATTAAAGAGAAATAAATAAAATAAAAATATATCTGTATCTAGAAAAATGTGCGATTCAAAAATATGGAGGTGACTCGAAGTGATTTTTTTTTCTTATATAAGTTCCTTTCAAGTATTTTTTTATTGTCACAATCAATGTGGCTAATATTTATCACCCTTTTGCTGCAAACCCCTTGAAATGTGACTGTTTATTTATTTTATGCTTTTATTTATTTGCAAATAAATATGCTAATGCTGTATTTATTTCATATGCTGTTAATATTTATATAATCAATATCTGTTTTATTTCCGAATTGCTGATTCTAAGTCCAAAGTATTATATCTTGACTGTAAGGAAATAGTTTTAAAGATTAGGGAAACAGAAGAAGACATTCATTTTCTGACGACGTGCACCGGAGAAACTTACCTCCTAAATTTGGTAACTTCATGTTTTACTTTAATAGGTTTCGATGTGCAGTAGAGTTCCTCTATAGTGAAGTTCTCTATAGTGAACTCCTCTATAGTGAATATAGAGTCCTGAGTAAGAGAACTACCCCGTATAGTTAATACATTTTTTAAGTCTCTCGTAATTTGGCCATTAGTTTTCTAAAACTGATGGCCATTTATTGCAGACTTAAAAAAATTTGTTCCCTATACGAGGTAGTTCTCTTACTGAGGACTCTACATTCACTATAGAGGAGTTCCACAGTACTAGTACCTTCTCTTACAAAAATTTCCACTAGGAACTCTTGGAATATTTTTAGAATTTTCTTATTTATTTCAGGTAATAATTGAACATGCATATTATAAAATGACATTATAATTGGAAATAAAACAAAGAGTGTACAATCTTTTTCTTCAGCGTCAGATCAGTGTTTTGAACTATTACTAAACCAAATTGTATGTGCTCTTCAGATAAATGATATTAAACTTTAATTTTATACTTTTATGTAATAAACTCTTTTTATTGCGGTGTCTGGACAGGACATTCAAATACCTTCTTAAATGAAGAGAATACGATCCTCTATCGAAATCAGATTCTATTTCTCGACCATACGATCCAAGTTTCGGTCATCCAACATGTCAACTGATGACTAAAAGTCAGTTGGCTGGTGAGGGACACGAAAAATGACCTGGCAAATATATCATCAAAAAGTGTAGCAATAAGAAGCACATGTGTCAGAAATATATCGTCAGGGGGCGCTAAACCGACACGCATCTACGTGAGTGGAATGAACAGCGTGAAGAGATAACACACGCTATCTCTGGTGACTTGGGTGAAGAGATAATCTTAGAGAGAGATAGAGAGAGATATGATAAAGGAGAAAGGGTGAGATAATAGCATGGAGATATACCGTAGATATACATAAATAAAATAATAGAGATTTGATCAGAGAAAAACCTTGAAACTCAAATTTAGCATACATTTAAAATATATATAATTACACTACATTAATCTAACAGTGTTCCAGTAATGCTCATGCCCAGATAGAAATATATAGTGCGGCAATAGAATATTTACGGGAGTGTCTACCTAATCTCCTATATCCCCACCATAACTTTTTCAGTGGGTGGTAGTTTGCCTACTATTGGTCTTTTATCTCATATATCTGTGCCGTTTGTACACTATGAACATTGAACAAGTCATCAGATGCTATTCATCCAAAAAAAGATGAATGAGACAATAGAGGCCAAATATGGTAAACAATTTATCTAATATTTGTGAGTAAGGGTAATTAATGGTGAGTAAAGAGTCTGAGTGAGTGTTTCTTTAACTTTAGTTAGTTTCTTCAGACGTTCTACTTAAATAATTTCATTACACTAGCAAGTTTCTAGGAATATGAAAGGATATATAATACTTTTAATAATACTGTTAATGCATTAAATACTAATAAGTGACTATATTTCAATAAAATAATAACCGAAAATATTGCAGGAAAGTAAGTAATGTAACCAACTATTAGAAAATAAACAAAAACTACATACAGTCACTCAGTTTAATATTTAAACTACCTACTAAGGGTACTTTACTCACAGTTTGAGAACCACTGGACTCTAACAGACAGGTAGACCACTTACCCTATATTGTAATGGGGAAGGTGAATCCAAACGTAGTAACTATGACAGTACTAATATCGAGCTCTAATAGAAATTATTTAATTTCTTAGAAGAAGTTTGAGATATAAATGCTAATTATTGTGAAAATATAATTATTTATGATATAGATTTTATATAGTTATAGTGGCATATTAGAATTAAATTGGAAAATGTGAATCGCAAATCATTTGAAATGTATTGAAAGTTCTTCAAACATCGTATTTAATATATCATAATATAATTAATTATAATTAATACATATTTATTATCAAATAACATTTTCTTTTCATTTAATTAAAAATATCGTTGAAATGAAATCGAAAATTCAAAAAGGTAGAACTTTCTTAAAATCATTTAGAACGATAATTCGATATTTAACCTACGAATAAAATGACCTAAAGGAACATTTAGATAATAAGTAAATATTAGGTTGAAATGAATAAAACTGAAGTTTAATCCAAAGGCACATATCAGAAATAAACCAAAGGTTATCCGTTATATATCCTTTATAAAGCATTGAAATTGCAATTTTGCCCAGCAGATATAACTGATACTGACCATATATCAACCAAGAGAAATTACTTCCAATTTCCACTTCTATATTGGCAAATCTTCTCACCAGCCAAGCGATGTCTAATTTTGCTGAATAAGCAATGGCAGGATTGTGAAGAGATTTTCAATGTGTGATAATGTTGCAGGGATAGAACTGAACAAGAGGGATACTGAACAGGGATAGAACTGAACAGGAGGGATATGGAACAGGGATAGAGCTAACAGGAGGGATATGGAACAGGGATAGAAGTGTAACAGGGATAGAACTGAAACAGGAGGGATATTGTACATGGATAGAACTGAAACATGAGGGATATGGAACAGGGATAGAACTGAACAAGAGGGATACTAGCAATGTAACAGGAGGGATACTGAAACAGGGATAGAACTAAACATGAGGGATACTGAAACAGGGATAGAAGTGTAACAGGAAGGATACTGAAACAGGGATAGCATTGTAACAGGATGGATACTGAAACAGGGATAGCATTGTAACAGGATGGATACTGAAACAGGGATAGCATTGTAACAGGATGGATACTGAAACAGGGAAAGCATTGTAACAGGATGGATACTGAAACAGGGATAGAACTGAAACAGGATGGATACTGAAACAGGGATAGAACTGAACATGAGGGATACTGAAACAGGGATAGAAGTGTAACAGGAGGGATACTGAAACAGGGATAGCATTGTAACAGGATGGATACTGAAACAGGGATAGCATTGTAACAGGATGGATACTGAAACAGGGATAGCATTGTAACAGGATGGATACTGAAACAGGGAAAGCATTGTAACAGGATGGATATTGAAACAGGGATAGCATTGTAACAGGATGGATACTGAAACAGGGATAGCATTGTAACAGGATGGATACTGAAACAGGGATAGCATTGTAACAGGATGGATACTGAAACAGGGATAGCATTGTAACAGGATGGATACTGAAACAGGGAAAGCATTGTAACAGGATGGATACTGAAACAGGGATAGCATTGTAACAGGATGGATACTGAAACAGGGAAAGCATTGTAACAGGATGGATACTGAAACAGGAATAGCATTGTAACAGGATGGATACTGAAACAGGGAAAGAAGTGTAACAGGAGGGATACTGAAACAGGGATAGCATTGTAACAGGATGGATACTGAAACAGGAATAGCATTGTAACAGGATGGATACTGAAACAGGGATAGCATTGTAACAGGATGGATACTGCAAAGGAGGTGACCGGAAATTTCGGTCTCGTAAATTTAGTCTGAAAAATTCGGTCTGTAAACTTTCAGTTTCGAAATGAAAAATACTTAGCGTAAATTACTACATTTTATTTATTATGAAATCGTATAAGAATCGAATAATTTCATTTTATATATTATGAAATCGATGATAATTACATGTCTATATATAAGGGGGCGTGTCGCCATACGAACCCCCCTGCAGGTCATTAAACAATCATGAAGTGTTCAGTACAACAAACTAGCGGATAAAACAAAATATAAACGGCCATTTATGTTGAATTTCTCAAAGTAATCTTTTATATATTTATATATAAAAGAAGATTAATTTGAAAATATCAACATAAATGCCCGTTATGTAGTTTGTTGTATTCACTAGTTTGTTGTACTACAAACTGCATGATTGTTTAACGATTTGCAGGGGGATTCAAGGGACGGTCCCCTCGATATCTAACTGAGAAGTTTTTATTTATTCCTCAGACCGAAAATTCCGAGAACATATTTTCCGCTCAAATCTCATGTTGAATAAATGTCAAAATTACTAATATTACGTGTTATTTTACTACCCTAAATGATGTTATCCACTTTCTAATAAATAAACTACACATTTTATTATTCACAATTTCAACTTCTTCAATTATTGTTCTTTAATAAAATCATTACAAAACACGATAGAATTTTCCGAAACTAAAATTTCCTAGAACCTGCACAGGGATAGCGTTGTAACAGGGATGCATAATTGGATACTCAACAAAAGAGCAATGTTAAATAAATGGATACTCAACAGGGGTAGCATTATATCAGGAATGGATAGTAGATTTTGTTTTAATTATTGTTTTATTAAAAACAAACGAATTTATTAATGGTGAAAAAAATCATAAGTATAAAAAAAATGAATTTACAAAATAAAAAACTCAATTCAATACTCCCATTAAATTACTAACTCACAACTCCATTCAATCAGTGCGATATTTTCACCAATAGATTTCCTTAGTGCTCCATTGCCGAAGAATGAAAACATATCTCAAGTGTTTACAGTGAAGTAATCAAGGGGCGGAAACTCAGCCTCACTCTATTTAGTTAATTATAAAATGGAGAACCTTTGCTTTTTGTCCAGACGGGCTAAAATTTCCATAAGTGGCCATTAAGATAGGTAATCTAAATGAACTCATGGAGATACTCCTGTATGCGAGAACTTCCTCTTATCCTCAATTGATGAGACACTTTTAGTGTTAAATCTAAGGTTTAGCCGAATAAACGGCAACGCTCCTGATAGTGCTTTCTATTTTGCCGTAACCGCGCCATGATGTCAATTAGTGGCTGTGTGTGAGCCAGTTTGCAGAATATGGGACATTTTTAACATTTTCTGTGCGAACAATTCTTAATAATATTTCGTTGAAAACAGAAGGCAAAGTAGAGGATTTTTTTATAAAATATGTTACCAGATCCACAGTCTAAGTCTAGCTTTTAAGGATATCCATATCCCTCTATAGGATCGAGTATCCAAGATGGGGGATTCTAGTTCAATACTCTGAAGGGTCACTTTTCAAAACATTGCTTGGGGCCACGAAAAGCAGAGCTGAGTGTGTGTACAGTTTGGGAGATAACCACACAGTCGGTAATGAATGGCAAACATGCGTGGCACAAAGAAGAATTTTCTACAGATATCAAAGAAGATGCATATAGATTGGGTTTTAAAGGTCGAAAATACCTAGATACGGACCACGTCTTCACCTATCTGATGAAAAATGAATCGAGGTGAATTCAGAAAAATATCAAGAAATCATAGACATTTCTTTAAAAGATAATACAGTGAAACCACTTCTGTGTTATGAAGCACTCGAGTTATTTGGCACCTGAATCAAGAAATGAACTTGAGTTACGAAGTAGTTTTCTGTGTATAAACTACAGAAAATGATGCACGCAAAGACCATAGTTTTCTATGATTTTAGAAGACTATATATATGAAGTAGCATTGAGTTATGAAGTAACCAATACTTCATAACTCAAGAGTTTTCCCTGTCAACTATAGCTGAAGATGATTTCGTTGATGATTTATTTCTTTCGCATACTTAAATTAACAGAATTTACAGAAGCTGAACCGAATCAGTACATGGATAACGAACCGAATTTTCATACCTAAATTTGATCAATATGCTTAATGGACTTAAATTGAAGTACTTAATCAAATTAGTACTAATTACTATATCCATAATGGCATCAGCACAGATTCCTCGAGGCTCTCAGTGCGCAAATTAGTAGACTTTATGAAATAATTGCCGAGGGTCCGGTGTGAAAAGAGTCTCAAAAATATCTCCGAAAATTGAAGCGGAAAGAAAAACACGGAGGGATAGATGCCTCGGGAAGCAATTAGCGAAATAGAAAATACGGGAGGAGATTGCGCTCTGGAACCTATTTTGAAAAACAGTTTAGGTACCACAACTCGTTATAATTAAAACTCATCTATTACTTTACATTAACGAATTATAATATTAGAAGCTAAATATTATCAGTTATACGTTAAACAAGAAAGCATAAGTGATGATTATATCTCAGTTTACTAAATTAACTTTTCCAAAACGAAATTTTTCTAACTGTAAAGTTAATGGATATTTTAAAAAATTTCTAGGTACACGACGACACAAAAGATCGGATTTGAAAATAATGGAAAATTAGGAAACTGAGATTAGTGATATTAGCAAAATTTAGTGACTCTTTTTTCTGATAGTACATCATCACAGTGACTCTTTTCTCTGATAGTACATCATCACAGTGACTCTTTTTTCTGATAGTACATCATCACAGTGACTCTTTTCTCTGATAGTACATCATCACAGTGACTCTTTTCTCTGATAGTACATCATCACAGTGACTCTTTTCTCTGATAGTACACCATCACAGTGACTCTTTTCTCTGACAGTACATCATCACAGTGACTCTTTTCTCTGATAGTTCATCATCACAGTGACTCTTTTCTCTGATAGTACATAATCACAGTGACTCTTTTCTCTGATAGTACATCATCACAGTGACTCTTTTCTCTGATAGTACATCATCACAGTGACTCTTTTCTCTGATAGTACATCATCACAGTGACTCTTTTCTCTGATAGTACATCATCACAGTGACTCTTTTCTCTGATAGTACATCACATCATCACAGTGACTCTTTTCGCTGATAGTACATCACCACAGTGACTCTTTTCTCTGATAGTACATCATAACAGTGACTCTTTTCTCTGGTAGTACATCACCACAGTGACTCTTTTCTCTGATAGTACATCATCACAGTGACTCTTTTCTCTGATAGTACATCATCACAGTGACTCTTTTCTCTGATAGTACATCATCACAGTGACTCTTTTCTCTGATAGTACATCATCACAGTGACTCTTTTCTCTGATAGTACATCATCACAGTGACTATTCTCTCTGATAGTTCATCATCACAGTGAGTCTTTTCTCTGATAGTACATCATCACAGTGACTCTTTTCTCTGATAGTACATCATCACAGTGACTCTTTTCTCTGATAGTACATCATCACAGTGACTCTTTTCTCTGATAGTACATCATCACAGTGACTCTTTTCTCTGATAGTACATCATCACAGTGACTATTCTCTCTGATAGTACATCATCGCAGTGACTCTTTTCTCTGATAGTACATCATCACAGTGACTCTTTTCTCTGATAGTACATCATCACAGTGACTCTTTTCTCTGATAGTACATCATCACAGTGACTCTTTTCTCTGATAGTACATCATCACAGTGACTCTTTTCTCTGATAGTACATCATCACAGTGACTCTTTTCTCTGATAGTACATCTTCACAGTGACTCTTTTCTCCGATAGTACATCATCACAGTGACTCTTTTCTCTGATAGTACATCATCACAGTGACTCTTTTCTCCGATAGAACATCATCACAGTGACTCTCTTCTCCGATAGTACATCATCACAGTGACTCTTTTCTCTGATAGTACATCATCGCAGTGACTCTTTTCTCTGATAGTACATCATCACAGTGACTCTTTTCTCTGATAGTACATCATCACAGTGACTCTTTTCTCTGATAGTACATCATCACAGTGACTCTTTTCTCTGATAGTACATCATCACAGTGACTCTTTTCTCTGATAGTACATCATCACAGTGACTCTTTTCTCTGATAGTACATCTTCACAGTGACTCTTTTCTCCGATAGTACATCATCACAGTGACTCTTTTCTCTGATAGTACATCATCACAGTGACTCTTTTCTCCGATAGAACATCATCACAGTGACTCTCTTCTCCGATAGTACATCATCACAGTGACTCTTTTCTCTGATAGTACATCATCACAGTGACTATTCTCTCTGATAGTACATCATCACAGTGACTCTTTTCTCTGATAGTACATCATCACAGTGACTCTTTTCTCTGATAGTACATCATCACAGTGACTCTTTTCTCTGATATTACATCATCACAGTGACTCTTTTCTCTGATAGTACATCATCACAGTGACTCTTTTCTCTGATAGTACATCATCACAGTGACTCTTTTCTCTGATAGTACATCATCACAGTGACTCTTTTCTCTGATAGTACATTTACTAAGTAGGCTTTATATATTGTATTAAAACTAGAAAAGTTTCGTAAGAAGTTTTAAGACTTTAACAACATTTCTATCCCTTTTCAACAACAGTTGTTAGCAACATCAGAATTCAGCGAAACAACAGCCCCCTCCCAAATCTAATTACCCTGAACGCTATTTGCCTGCCACGCTCATAAATTCAGGTTTTCTTTTAATGAATGACCAGTGCTCGCTATCAACGTGTAAAACAAATACATAAAAATTAGCAGTTTAAAGCGTGCAGGCATCGTAAAGCTCAGACTAAGCAAACAAAGTTAAACTGGACACAGTTTGCCGCTCTGAAATCATCATCCTTACGTAAATAAATCCCCTGTCACAAAATTTATAATCGTCAGATTGTCTGTTATTGTCCATTACGGTAAATATTGAACATTTTCTTATCATGAAATATCTTAATTTTAGAAATGATCGTCGTGATTTGTTGTTGGGAATGTCCGATGAAGGATGGTAGACAGTGTTTTAAATCTTTAACAAATCACGATACGATTTTCGTCGTACTAATTTTAGCATTGTAGATATACGATCTTTTCATTCGACAATCGTTAATCATAAGCTGACGGTAGTAATTTTCTGTTCGGGAATGTTACTGGAGGCCCGAGTCAAGGGTAAATAAATCCTCCATGCTCACAGACTATAGCTCACACTGAGCTAAATATCACCAAATAAACACTCTAATAAGCAAACAATGTGCATTTTAAAACAAATAGCATATGTAATGCATCCACGTCGATGTGATTTAATGGAGAATGTTCGTTCGTTTGGATCAAATTTATAATAGTGATAGCACGCTTATCTATTTATCATAAATTTATTAAATGACTATGGATACTGTATTATTATTTTTCTGTACATGCTACATATATCTATAGTAATAATTCCTTATTGTTTGATATATATTTTACAAGGAATCATTTCGAAAGGATATCTACTCAGTTTAACATGTTTTATGGTTTAACATGGCTAACGGTAACATTTTGAACGAAATATAATTATGTGATTTTTATTCATCAAACTATTTATATACTAAGTAGTAAGTACAGATATCATTATTCATATAAAGTTTATTTACAGCTGATAAGGTACCAGTGATTTTGGACCGTAAAAGCAGGTGTCTTGTTCAATATTAACTATGTATTAAAATAATATTCCTCACTTATCCCTTTATGGTCTAAGAGGACATATATGTCCCCTTTCATGTGATGTATTTTGCGGAGTAATGTAGAGATATTTTCCTCTCCACATTTCTACGTTTACATTAGTAAGCTAATTGCAATTATTATACTTTATATTTTTTTTATTATTTAATATGTTTAGTTTGTCTATATAGTACGGAGATATTAGAAAAAAAAATCATGTTCAAATTACTGCAAGGCATAAAGGTTTCAAAGCTGACTGACGCCCATTCTATACAAGCGAAAAAAACGCCGCGTTTTCACCGCCTAATATAGATTGAATTTTAAGAGGCGTAAACAGGGCGGTGAAGACGCGGCGTTTTCACCGTTCAGAATGGGCTCCTTCTCTTTCTCCGAATTGGGCAGACGGTGTTTCTTCGTTAGCAAACCAATAACTCCTGGACAAAGCCAATCAAACAGGCCAGTGACACATTCATAGCTTCCAATTATCAAGGGTGTAATTCAATATTGGACAGAGTTTAGAATTTCCACTTCCAACTCGGGGACCAATTAACAGTTTATGGGTTGGACCTGAACTGTACGATAAGATCACATATACAAAATTCTAATTAGATCTATGTTAAAATTATTCATGACTCATAGGGATGAATAAACTGACTTGTTTCTAAATATTTTAATCCTGCTGTACCCCTAAGCTATAGCACTATATCACTGCTATACCCCTAAGCTTTAGCACTATATCACTGCTATACCCCTAAGCTATAGCACTATATCACTGCTATACCCCTAAGCTATAGCACTTTATCACTGCTATACTACCCCTAAGCTATAGCACTATATCACTGCTATAGCCCTAAGATATGGTATACTATATCCCTGCTATGTCGCTAGGATATAGTATTTTGTCCCTGCTATATCACCAGATCTCAGTTCAATTCATTTTTACAGATTTCAAAGGAGGTACTCATATTTTCTAAATATCAATCGTAATAATCGATTCCACAAAATTTATTTAAGCAACCCTTTGAATAAATAAATCCAATTCTCTTCCTCTTCCTAGTATACACTCTAACTTTAACAAGATTTTTACAATATAAAGGAAGAATTTGATAATAAACTATCCGAAGAAATCGCTCCGATTACAATTGGAAAAATAAATTCCGGATATTTTCGACATTTTACCCCCAGTTTTGAAATTCTGAGCGTAGAGCAAACAAGTCGTACGACTCCCGAAGAAGGCGGACATCTTTCCCGGCTCGGTGGTCGTAAAAGTCAAAAGTTGAGAATATTATGGCTGAAGGCTTTGGTCTTTGGCTGAGAATTTGCCCTAGCGTTTGCGGCAAATTTATTCCGCTAGAGTATATATAATTTCTTGCGATATATGTATAGGAGGGAGTAATCCAATGGAAGGGGTGGAACACAGTAACGAGCTTCCTATTCTTAGTCGGGAAATGTAGTAAAGGGAGATTGTCTATTATAGTTCAATACGGGAGATATTGATTATATCATATAATTTCAAATAATATTATTGGAATTTATCATCGAAATCGTCATTCAAAATAAAATAGATTGTCCTTAATTAATTGGATTATTATTTTTTTACCGACTATCTTTTATATACTGACACAATAAATCTACTTATATGATCTAACAAACAATTAGCAGGATAATTGTAATTGTAGTATTCATTACATTTCCCTAAATCAGGGCAGAGTAACTACAGTGTATATTTACAGATGTGCCTCACAGTTAGGAATGAGTTGTTAGCAAACTCATAAATTTAGAGTGAGGAACTGTTTGTACTTGTCTGTGAATGGAGAGAGTTATGCTAGGTAGTACTGGTTGTACTGGTGACTAGGTAACTAGTTATACTGGTGACTAGGTAACTAGTTATACTGGTGACTAGGTAACTAGTTATACTGGTGACTAGGTTACTAGTTATACTGGTGACTAGGTAACTAGTTATACTGGTGACTAGGTAACTAGTTATACTGGTGACTAGGTAACTAGTTATACTGGTGACTAGGTAACTAGTTATACTG
>CANNZV010002171.1:0-87667 GCA_947561585.1 Caprella mutica | reverse complement strand
CCCGTTTCACCAGTCTGTTGATCTGTAGGAGAGAGTGCCACAGTGTGTACAATGATGGATGACATTCGCTAGCAATGCATGTGTTGAAAATAACTTCCATGACAGGTTGTAGGGCGGAATGCAGTGTTATGCCTTCTGATTTATTGTTGCACTTGTGGAGATGATTTATTTAAACGCTCTCTACGCCGCTACCATTTCAATTATTTATATTTAATACATCCTTTGAATTAATAAAGTGAAATATGTATTGTCAGTATACTGCAGATGTGCTATCAGAGAAAAGAGTCACTGTGATGATGTACTATCAGAGAAAAGAGTCACTGTGATGATGTACTATCAGAGAAAAGAGTCACCGTGATGATGTACTATCAGAGAAAAGAGTCACTGTGATGATGTACTATCTGAGAAAAGTCACTGTGATGATGTACTATCAGAAAAAAGAGTCACTCTGATGATGTACTATCAGAGAAAAGAGTCACTGTGATGATGTACTATCTGAGAAAAGAGTCACTGTGATGATGTACTATCTGAGAAAAGAGTCACTGTGATGATGTACTATCAGAGAAAAGAGTCACTGTGATGATGTGCTATCAGAGAAAAGAGTCACTGTGATGATGTACTATCAGAGAAAAGAGTCACTGTGATGATGTACTATTAGAGAAAAGAGTCACTGTGATGATGTACTATCTGAGAAAAGAGTCACTGTGATGATGTACTATCAGAGAAAAGAGTCACTGTGATGATGTACTATCAGAGAAAAGAGTCACTGTGATGATGTACTATCTGAGAAAAGAGTCACTGTGATGATGTACTATCAGAGAAAAGAGTCACTGTGATGATGTACTATCTGAGAAAAGAGTCACTGTGATGATGTACTATCAGAGAAAAGAGTCACTGTGATGATGTGCTATCAGAGAAAAGAGTCACTGTGATGATGTACTATCAGAGAAAAGAGTCACTGTGATGATGTACTATCAGAGAAAAGAGTCACTGTGATGATGTACTATCTGAGAAAAGAGTCACTGTGATGATGTACTATCAGAGAAAAGAGTCACTGTGATGATGTACTATCTGAGAAAAGAGTCACTGTGATGATGTACTATCAGAGAAAAGAGTCACTGTGATGATGTACTATCAGAGAAAAGAGTCACTGTGATGATGTACTATCTGAGAAAAGAGTCACTGTGATGATGTACTATCAGAGAAAAGAGTCACTGTGATGATGTACTATCAGAGAAAAGAGTCACTGTGATGATGTACTATCAGAGAAAAGAGTCACAGTGATGATGTACTATCAGAGAAAAGAGTCACTGTGATGATGTACTATCAGAGAAAAGAGTCACTGTGATGATGTACTATCAGAGAAAAGAGTCACTGTGATGATGTACTATCAGAGAAAAGAGTCACTGTGATGATGTACTATCAGAAAAAAGAGTCACTGTGATGATGTACTATCAGAGAAAAGAGTCACTGTGATGATGTACTATCAGAGAAAAGAGTCACTGTGATGATGTACTATCTGAGAAAAGAGTCACTGTGATGATGTACTATCAGAGAAAAGAGTCACTGTGATGATGTACTATCTGAGAAAAGAGTCACTGTGATGATGTACTATCAGAGAAAAGAGTCACTGTGATGATGTGCTATCAGAGAAAAGAGTCACTGTGATGATGTACTATCAGAGAAAAGAGTCACTGTGATGATGTACTATCAGAGAAAAGAGTCACTGTGATGATGTACTATCTGAGAAAAGAGTCACTGTGATGATGTACTATCAGAGAAAAGAGTCACTGTGATGATGTACTATCTGAGAAAAGAGTCACTGTGATGATGTACTATCAGAGAAAAGAGTCACTGTGATGATGTACTATCAGAGAAAAGAGTCACTGTGATGATGTACTATCTGAGAAAAGAGTCACTGTGATGATGTACTATCAGAGAAAAGAGTCACTGTGATGATGTACTATCAGAGAAAAGAGTCACTGTGATGATGTACTATCAGAGAAAAGAGTCACAGTGATGATGTACTATCAGAGAAAAGAGTCACTGTGATGATGTACTATCAGAGAAAAGAGTCACTGTGATGATGTACTATCAGAGAAAAGAGTCACTGTGATGATGTACTATCAGAGAAAAGAGTCACTGTGATGATGTACTATCAGAAAAAAGAGTCACTGTGATGATGTACTATCAGAGAAAAGAGTCACTGTGATGGTGTACTATCAGAGAAAAGAGTCAATGTGATGATGTACTATCAGAGAAAAGAGTCACTGTGATGATGTACTATCAGAGAAAAGAGTCACTGTGATGATGTACTATCAGAGAAATGAGATGCTGCATGATGCTAATTTCACAAATCACAGTTTTCTAATTTTCTGTTATTTTCATATATTACAAATTTGACCAACATTTAAAAATATCTACAAGCATTACAATAAGTCAGCTTCTTTTAGAAATTTCAAAAATATTAAACTGTGAAAAAATTATTTCAGATACAATTTCTTTCACAGCATATATAAATACTTACTCAAGTATATATATATATAATTAATATATAGTGAGTTTTATATAGAAATTATTAATACTTTTGCAAGTATTCGAGCTTGAAACTAACAAAAATGAAAATTGTTTCATTTATTGTAGTCGAATAAAAGTAAATTTTATTCCTTTATTGGAAGTTTCAAGATAAAATTAATATAACATCAAATGGTTTCCTTTAAAATTGTATGATAATTTGACAGAATTTGAATTGAAGGGAGTATTTTTTGAATGAAGAGAAGAGACCAAGCTAGCAAAGGAGAATCTAAGGTGACTCTATTAACTCTTTATGTCGTAAAAGGTGACATATGTGAAAAACATAAGAAATTAATTTTTTATTGTTTAACATGCTTTCTTCCCCTACATATTACAAGAATATCATAATTTTTTTGTTTCTTTTCACTTCACGCTCAAATTACATACAAAGGGTTAAAAGAATGTCACGCGATACAACACAGTATAGTTTGTCATCGTGGATTTAATAAAGATAAAAGATGTCCAACATGTCATACGAGTGCTGCACGAACTCACTATAGCTCTATTAAATAACCATTTGTTTGTATTTACCCACTAGGTAACTCGCAATGGAAAATATGTTTTGATGTTAAATTTATGTTTATTCCATCAATTTAATTTTCAGGTATTTCTTAAGTATTTTTGGACAATTCGAACTTTCGATATTTTCAAATATATCACAGCTCTCAAATTTCAGAGCTCCTCTATAATTAAATCTTGTATAGTGAATGTATTGTCTTGCGTAAGGAAGTAGTGTCTATAGTGAACAAATTTAAAATGGTAATTCGTTTTTTAAAACTGATGGCCATTCAATTATTGTAGAGGAGTTCCACTGTATTTCTCATCGTATAATACTCCTCCCTTTAACCAATTCACCTCCTCCTCTCACACCTCCCATCTCTAACCTCTCCTCCCACTCCTCTCACACCTCCCTTCTCTAACCTCTCCTCCCAATCCCCTCACACCTCCCATCTCTAACCTCTCCTCCCAATCCCCTCACACCTCCCATCTCTAATCTCTCCTCCCATTCCTCTCACACCTCCCATTTCTAATCTCTCCTCCCACTCCTCTCACACCTCCCATCTCTAATCTCTCCTCCCACTCCTCTCACACCTCCCACCTCTAACCTATCCTCCCACTCCTCTCACACCTCCCATTTCTAACCTCTCCTCCCAATCCTCTCACACCTCCCATCTCTAACCTCTCCTCCCAATCCTCTCACACCTCCCACCTCTAACCTATCCTCCCAATCCTCTCATACCTCCCATCTCTAACCTCTCCTCCCACTCCTCTCACACCTCCCATCTCTAGACTCTCCTCCCACTCCTCTCACACCTCCCATCTCGTCCATCTCCTCTCACGCAATACTCCAATATAAGGTGATCACCTCTGTTTCCCAGTCACAATTCAGATCTATCGATCATCATAATGCATCTCAATCAAGATGCCTTCAAGTCAAAATAGAGTCTGGCCAAAGAATCATCCTAGCCAATTACCTTCATAATTATTATCATCAGTCATATGCCAAACCAATTTGCCAAGAATTAGTCAGCTAATTCGTTAATTGTTCTTAATTGTGGACGTAGCAATTTTTGCCTATTAATATCAAATCCATCAATCCGTTAATACTATTAAGAAAAGCTAAATAAAGTTTAAAAAATTCAGTCACGATCTACTTTGCGAACTCGAAATTTTGTTTTTATAATCGCGAACGTAGCCATTTTTGCCTATTAATATCTATCAAATTGTTATTACAATTTAGGAAAAATCAACAATTCCTGTCACGTTCTACTGTGCGGAAAGATTTTTTTCCATTTATTCCCAAATTCTTTGTGTGGAAAATTGTCAACACTTAAGAAAGTAACATTGAGATTTGATGGTCTGGTCATCTCGAGTAGAGCCAGGATAAGCTCCGCAAAAGTAGAAGATCAAAATCTCATTTTGTAGCAGCATGACCGGAATCCAGGGGGTAATGGCTAGTCGAGTCCAGCACTTTGGTGTGTATGGCTTAGCCAGCCACCTGGAAATAACAATATTTGCTAAGGGTTACTCGGCTTTTCCGTAGACTTTACTGATAATGTCTTGAAACTACAAACAAGTTTGTTCAAGTAGCTAAGATGTAGAATAGTTGCTTGTTTTTACTTATTTCAGTTCAATTTTCAAAACGTGAGTAAATGTTCTGTTAAAACTTTAATAATTGTATTAGAAAAATTAATATTGAAGTTACCGAAGTGTTGAAAACTACCAACATGTTTGTTCAAGTAGCTCAGATGTGAAATATTTGATCTTTTTTACATACTTGAGTTCAAAAGTTTCGTGAAAGCTTATATAATTTTATGTTATAATTTATGAATATGGTTTATCCAACTATTTCACCTCTATGGAATATCAATAGCACGTGTCTGCTGTAACGTTTAACTAATTATTCTCCCAATTATGATCCTCCTAATCCCTAAGTAGAGGATCTACTGAGCAATCATACAAAGTCTAAGATCCCTGTTCAGACCTAAGGAGGGCGACAATTGCAAGATCTGGGGATCGGAACCTAAGCTTGCAAGCAATACAGGATAATGTAGCTTTATGAGGCAACACTAAGAAAAGAACATTAGGATCTGTCTGGGGGGAGGCAACATAGGGGATTTTAGGAGTCATAACCTGTATGGGATGGGGCGGAGGGAAGATAAGGGCTCGTGTTCACGATAATTCATACACGGGTAAAGATTTTATGAGCAAGCTATTACATACTTCTTTTGGATGTTAAAGCATGGTTGGAAAGTGGATGGAAAGGTGGATTCTGTTAATTATTTTTTATTTTTTATTATTTTCAATTTTGAAATATTTTTCATTTTGAAATATTTTTCATTTTGAAATATTTTTCATTTTGAAACATTTTTTTTTGAAATATTTTTTTTTTTGAAATATTTTTCATTTTGAAATATTTTTCATTTTGAAATATTTTTCATTTTGAAATATTTTTCATTTTGAAATATTTTTCATTTTGAAATATTTTTCATTTTGAAATATTTTTCATTTTGAAATATTTTTCATTTTGAAATATTTTTCATTTTGATAAATATTTTTAATTTAAAATTATTTTCTATTATATATATTTTGAAAAATAGAAGTTAGCCTTCTGAAATATAAAGTAAGGATGCCATAAATCAATTGAAGTATCCTCATAGAAGACACATTTGTAACGGATTCCTTCATTCCTTCATTCCTTCATTCCTTGGAGTCCTGAAGAGGAAAGGCTTAGAAAGGGAGTGTCGGTAAGATTAGGGAAGGGGTTGACGGTTAAGAAAGGATCAAATGCGGTGAATTCCATTAGGAAAAACGTCAAACTGCTTTCTCTTTAAAGCGATTTGAAAATTAATAGCTTTTTGAATTAGTAAAGTTGGCGGGCGTACTTATTAGAATTCACTTTCATTTATTTTTGAAAGGATGCAAAATTTGAAAAAATTATAATCCTTAAATCGTGTATAATTTTGATTACGGTTTATATTGATATCATTTCATAGAAATCTATTTTAATTCAATATATTATCATCAAAATTTTCATTGAGACAAATAATGATGATAACGTTTCATTTCAAATTTCAGATAAATTACAATTCGATTTTTGTCGAATCATTCATCAGTAGATAAATGATCTTTTCATCATCCGAAAGCCGATTACCATTTCCCATTTGATAATCGTGAAAGTTTTATTAAGATCACTTACCGGAATATTTATTCGCTGCCGTTTCCATCCGTCTCAGTAACTTCCAATTGCAGTTCCACTTCACGATTCGTTGGGGCCGAATGCTCACTGTTCGAACCTTAGATTTATTCCTCTTGCACCCCAGACAGACATGATCCAGGCACATAACTATAGCGTGAATAACAAATTTTACTGCAGAGTAATGGCTGAATTTGTTGCTATATTGGATCAAGAACCGGACCAGTTGCCGTTCTCCTAAATGTGAAATTTATGTGAGTTCTGTTAAGTGTTCTGCTGCAGAGTTGCTTTTTGGTGCTAAATATTAGAGCTGAATGGGAGCTATTGTGTAGCAAACTGCTGTGCTATTTGGAACTAATTTAAATTAAGCTATTTTAAGTAAACGAATACCAAATGAAGGAGAAAATATTATAATGTTACTAAACGGTAAATTATGGTTATTCTGATTAGTAAATACTAGCTCACTGTAATTAATAAATACTAGACTATTTCAATTAGTAAAAACTAGCAACTTTTTAATATATTAACTTTACTGTAACAATTGGAATTCACAAAAATTATTCAAATTTTTTTTTCTTGCTTCATCATAATCCTTAAAAAAAATTCCTTTAAATAATATATATAAAAATTATAACAAATATTCAAGAATTAATAACACTGATAATGAAGTACATTTTTTGCAATAAGAATTAGCAATGAAAATGCTTCACATTAATACTTTGGTAGAACTATAAGGAATATAAGCAGTGATGAGATGATTGGTTTATATAGTCAATTATTATTAAAGGTTATTATTTACCGTAAAAAAGACTTGGTACTGAAAGAAATATTTCAGTATGACAATAATCAAAATAATTCCGATAAACTGGTGTAATGCGAGTAAATTATTCATAGAGTTATCTCGCTTCGAAGGTATTTTCAGTAAAGAACATTTAATCATAGTTAGTTCTTTATTATTACAGATATTGAGTATATCTATTTATCGAGATCCAATATACTTTACAAATGTCATTATTAGTCAATCAACAAGTTTGGGTGAATTTGAAAATGTCACAATAGTTCGACAAAATGCTAGAGAATGTCACGGCATGATTGGAAAAACTAATCCGAATGCAAACTGTTTTAATACAATTTTATACCTTGGATAGTTAGACGTTATTACCTTGGTAAAAAAATATAATGGAATTATATTGCCAATTAATGCAGTGAAATAAAAAGGAATTTCATTGCCTATAAATACAGTAAAATATAAAGGAATTCCATTGCCTATAAATACAGTAAAATATAAAGGAATTCCATTGCCTATAAATACAGTAAAATATAAAGGAAATTCATTGCCTATAAATACAGTAAAATATAAAGGAATTCCATTGCCTATAAATACAGTAAAATATAAAGGAATTCCATTGCCTATAAATACAGTAAAATATAAAGGAAATTCATTGCCTATAAATACAGTAAAATATAAAGGAATTCCATTGCCTATAAATACAGTAAAATATAAAGGAATTCCATTGCCTATAAATACAGTAAAATATAAAGGAAATTCATTGCCTATAAATACAGTAAAATATATAGGAATTCCATTGCCTATAAATACAGTAAAATAAAAAGGAATTTCATTGCCTATAAATACAGTAAAATAAAAAGGAATTCCATTGCCTATAAATATAGTAAAATAAAAAGGAATTTCATTGCCTATAAATACAGTAAAATAAAAAGGAATTTCTTTGCCTATAAATACAGTAAAATATAAAGGAATTTCATTGCCTATAAATGCAGTAAAATATAAAGGAATTCCATTGCCTATAAATACAGTAAAATAAAAAAGGAATTTCATTGCCTATAAATACAGTAAAATATAAAGGAATTCCATTGCCTATAAATACAGTAAATATAATGGATTTCCATTGCCTATTAATACACTAAAATATAAAGGAATTTAATTGCCAATTAATGCAGTGAAATATAAAGGAATTTCATTGCCTATAAATACAGTAAAATACAAAGGAATTCCATTGCTTGTAAATACAGTAAAATAAAAAGGAATTTCATTGCCTATTAATACAGTAAAATACAAAGGAATTCCATTGCTTAATAAAAAGGAATTTCATTGCCTATAAATATAGTAAAATACAAAGGAATTTCATTGCCTATAGATATAGTAAAATACAAAGGAATTTCATTGCCTATAAATACAGTTTAATGAAAAGGATTTTCATTGCCTATAAAAATAGTAAGTTAGAGCAAAATGACATTTCTCTAACGAGCCTAAAAGTTGGACAGACAAAATGTTTCTCTCCAAAAAAGTAAATGTTCTCTTTTCCGCTCGAGTAAAATTTGAAAGTTTGTTTAATGACGTATAGGAGAAAGAAGAGACATCTAGGTAGGTACTGTCAAACGGAAATATTGAACTTGTACAGAATTTGCCACGGTAAAAAAGAAGGAAGAACTACACATGACTCCTCTATAGTGAACTCCTCTAAAGTGAACTCCTCTGTAGTGAACTCCTCTGTAGTGAACTCCTCTGTAGTGAACTCCTCTATAGAGAATTCCTCTATTGTGAACTATTCTATAGAGAACTCCTCTTGTGTGAACTCCTCTATAGTGAACTCCTCTATAGTGAACTGCTCTATAGTGAACTCCTCTATAATAAACTCCTCTATAGTGAATGAGTTAGGATGTAGCCTCTATAGAGAACAAATTTTCTTCAGTTTTTAGAAGACTGAAGACAGTTTTATGTCAGACTAAAGAAAATATGTTCACTATAGAGGCTACATCCTAATTCATTCACTATAGAGGAATTCTACTGTGCTATATTTCAATGTCATGACAGAGATTTTCTGGAACAGCTTGCAACCACCCACAGGAATCTTCAATCATGGTCTGACAGGTCAGTCACCAATCACTTGCCGTGTAACAGCCAGCTGTCAAGAGTCTACTGCTTTACAAGCATGTAGTCAGGCTCGTGCTGAGTAACTACCAGCTGTCAGGTCTATTACTTAATGACCACAAACAGGGAAAGGGTGGATCACTTTATTCATCTCAAATAGAGCATGACCAAGTACACTGAAATTGGAGTATTTTCACCACTCTAATTTAATGTTTGTTTGTGTTCAATTCTTCACATTGGTGGTAAATGTTGTTACGACTTTTAGGTAGAGGAGATTTTTAGTCATGAATAGGACAGCGGAACCAGTAGGTTTAACCGTCGCTATTACGGGATGGTACCGACGCTACGGTTAGGAAAGATGAGTCAGCAGAAATAGAGGAGGCTTAGCCTAGTCAGGAGGTGTGGAGCTGTGATTGCTTTGAAGGGGATTGGGAAGAGAGGAAGAGGATTGGGGAGAGAGGAAGAGGATTGGGAAGAGAGGAAGAGGATTGGGAAGAAAATAAGAGGATTGGTGAGAGAAGAAGAGGACTGGGAAGAGAGGAAGAGGATTGGGGAGAGAAGAAAAGGATTGGGAGGAGAAGAAGAGGATTGGGGAGAAAAAAAGAGGATTGGGAAGAGAAGAAGAGGATTGGGAAGAGAGGAAGAGGATTGGGAAGAAAATAAGAGGATTGGGAAGAGAAGAAGAGGATGGGGAGGGAGAAGAAAAGGATTGGGAGGAGAAGAAGAGGATTGGGGAGAAAAGAAGAGGATTGGGAAGAGAAGAAGAGGATTGGGAAGAGAGGAAGAGGATTGGGAAGAAAATAAGAGGATTGGGAAGAGAAGAAGAGGATGGGGGGGGGGGGGAAGAAGAGGATTGGGAAGAGAGGAAGAGGATTGGGGGGAGAAGAAGAGGATTGAGGGGAGAAGAAGAGGATTGGGGAGAAAAGTAGAGGATTGGGAAGAGAAGAAGAGGATTGGTAATAGAAGAAGAGGATTGGTAATAGAAGAAGAGGATTGGGGAAAGAAGAAGAGGATTGGTAAGAGAAGAAGAGGATTGGGAAGAGAAGAAGAGGACTGGGAAGAGAACAAGAGGATTGGGGGGAGAAGAAGAGGATTGGGAAGAGAAGAAGAGGATTGGGGAGAGAAGAAGAGGATTGGGGAGAGAAGAAGAGGATTGGGAGGAGAAGAAGAGGATTGGTAAGAGAAGAAGAGGATTGGGGAGAGAAGAAGAGGATTGGAGAGAGAAGAAGAGGATTGGTAAGAGAAGAAGAGGATTGGGAGAAGAAGAAGAGGATTGGGAAGAGAGGAAGAGGATTGGGAAGAGAAGAAGAGGATTGGGAAGAGAGGAAGAGGATTGGGGGGGGGAGAGAAGAAGAGGATTGGGGAGAGAAGAAGAGGATTGGTAAGAGAAGAAGAGGATTGGGAGGAGCAGAAGAGGATTGGGAAGAGAGGAATAGGATTGGGAAGAGAAGAAGAGGATTGGGAAGAGAGGAAGAGGATTGGGGGGGGGGAGAAGAAGAGGATTGGGGAGAGAAGAAGAGGATTGGTAAGAGAAGAAGAGGATTGGGAAGAGAAGAAGAGGATTGGAGAGAGAAGAAGAGGATTGTGAAGAGAAGAAGAGGATTGGAGAGAGAAGAAGAGGATTGTGAAAAGGTGTAGGCAAATGATTCATTCTTTGGAGATTGTCAAAATATAATTTCAATTGATAGATAATTTAAATAAATGATTAAAAACAATGTTTTTTCTACCATATTAACAATTAGTTTACAAAGGTACATTTGTTACTTACTTATGTAATAATATATAATTCGATAGGAACATTTTAACCACTGAGTTATTATGAAAGTGTTACAATTGGTATACCTGTAACTGTACAGTCAAAGGTAAGAGTCTCCGCTTGGGCCACCGGTCCTTTCACCGAAAACACATTTGCCGCACGACACTTTCGCCGAAAACCCTATACATTAGCCGGAGGGGGCTTGCTCCTCCGACCATGTTTGATGGTGACAAAATGTATGCTTTACTGTCTTTTACTTTATAATAAGTATCCCTTATTTAGGTAAATAATTGTCCTTTTTTCGGCGAAAGTGTCATCCGGCGAAAGTGTCGTGTGACGAATGTGGTTTCGGCGAAAGGACTTAGAACCCTTCGCAGATGTTAACTTCTCAAATCAGAGTTTTCTAATTTTTTACTATTTTCAAATTTTACAAATTTGTCGTCATGTACCCAGAATTTAATAAAAACATTTACAAGTATTACAATTAGTAAAGTTCTATTTTGGAAATGTGACATTACTAACAAAACCTAATTTCGGATACAGTTTTCTTTGACTGTACATCGTGTTTCATAACAATATGGACATTGTCTGGTGTAGCAATACTAACAATTAAAATAACGCCATATAATGAATTTAATTACTTTAACAATATCCGTCACACCCAGCCTAAACATAATTAGTTAATGACAATTTTAATTAAACTAATTCATCATCATTGACTGGAGCGATTATCATCATTCATCTTTGCAATCTATTGCAATATATCATCATTTTGTAGAGCCGAGTATTCCAGTCACAATGTTTGGATTATTCCAATTAATGCACCAGGAATACCAATCACTTCTAATGAAACCACTCTCCAAAATAATTGGAAGAGGACCATCGCTTGTGAAATATGAAGCTGCGGCTAAATAAGATGGAAATTCAATGAAATTACCCATTAATACTATTCCATACTATGGTATTCAGGTATGCTGTTACCTTGCATTAGTTTCTGACCATATGCATTAAAATTCGGTGCCATTGCTCGTAAGAATTCGTTTGTTCGCCACTCTCAGTTCGTTACCAGTTTTCAGAGAGTGGCAGAGAGTTCGTTAGTTGGCCGCTCCCAGTTCGGTGCCAGTTTTCAGAGTGTGGCAGAGAGTTCGTCAGTTCGCCACTATCAGTTCGTAGCCAGTTTTCAGAGTGTGGCAGAGAGTTCGTCAGTTCGCCACTATCAGTTCGTAGCCAGTTTTCAGAGTGTGGCAGAGAGTTCGTCAGTTCGCCACTCTCCATGTGTTCATTAGGGGTTTAAATGATTTCTCTCTAATTGTAGTAATTTGAATAATTGCGTTAATGATGCTACAAAAGAGAACCTCTGTGCCTGGAATATCAAAATAATAATGAAGCTGCAGGCGAATCATTAGGAAAGACGAGGGATATACCTTTGCAATCATCAATTCTTAGCAATTAGCGATATTAGTAATCTAGTTTTACATCCTAACTCTAATTCAATTAGTAGATACTGAAACAATTAGAATATTATATAACAATTCCTATATTATAGTTATATTACAATTTTCTGCATCTTATTCCTTATTATATAAACACTCAAATAATTAGAATATTACATCCATTTTAAACATTTGTAATTCTGTTTAGGTCTATAAAGTTATAATGTTATGTAATATATTGACTTTAATATCAATTACGGGTGATGGCAGTAATTTCTATATAAAATATAAGACGTAATGTTCTTATTCTGAGGTATATCTGCTAATAAATAAATGAGATAAAGGTATTAAGGTCTGATTACATTACTCTGAGCCTCTTGTGACTATTACACACAATGGGATGGAAGTCACTCCTGTGGAATAATTAGGAGGTACTTATTTGATTGATAGTACCTTAGTAAGAATAGTAATACGTAGTACTTCAGAAAGGATAATAATAGTGCCATTTATAGTGAAAATATATACTATAATAAAAGCTGCATCCATCCATTCGTCTGAATATATTAATAATTACATATTAAAAGAAAATAAAACTAATAATGGGAGGCACCTCTCAGGTTAGAAATTAAAAGGTAACTACCACTTAGAATTTAGTTTTATAAATATTGTTTCTTGCGGTAAATTTTTTTTGGGATAATGTTATTAAGGATACTAACTCATTGACTGGTCATGGAGATTGGCCAATAAGTGTAAAGAGGGGTGGTGTGCCGCCCTCCGAACCCCCTCCCCTCCCTACCAGGACACTAAAAATTCAAGAAGTGTGCAGTAAAACAAACTAGCGGATACAACAAACGTCATTACAGTCATGTAAGTTAAGAGTTTCAAAGTTCTTATTATTTAAAAAGAAATTCAATTCAACTCATAACTATTTGTAAGGAGAAGCCATCAAGGGACAGAGCACAAACGGTTTAGCGCTCCGCCCCCTGTTGGCTGGCTCCACCTCTTCGCCGACCAATCAGAGAAGAGCTATCCTTAAAAACTGTATCCGTAATATCATTATTCATGATTGATAATGATAAACAGATCATCTGTGAATGAATTCAACGGAAATCCAATCGTATTTTATAATAAACTTAAAAAATATAGTCCATCATCTTCCCGACAAAAAATTCTGACGATAATGTCTGAAATTTTGATATTTTACGGTAAAATCGCACACTATTTACCGTAATCGTCAATAATAGACGATCTATTGTTCATATTTCTATTACCTGTTGTATATCGGTAAAGTGTCAGAAGAACACTTACGGTGGACACTCGATAAGTGCGAGTGTTCATTGAGTGAAGTATCATGAGCCACTTGTTAGGGTTTATAGCTCTGCCTGTCAGACAGGATTAGGTTAATAATGCGAGGTGTGGAAGGCTGAAAAAGAATGGATATAATAAAAGGTAATAATAAGTCTGGATCATATTACTGAGCAATATAGGGGACCAGATCTAACTCATCAGTGTACTATCAGAGAAACGAGTCAGAGTGATGATGTAGTATCAGAGAAACGAGTCACTGTGATGATGTATTATCAGAGAAAAAGAGTCACTGTGATGATGTACTATTAGGGAAAAGAGTCATTGTGATGATGTACTATCAGATAAAAGAGTCACTGTGATGATGTACTATCAGAGAAACGAGTCAGAGTGATGATGTAGTATCAGAGAAAAGAGTCACTGTGATGATGTATTATCAGAGAAAAAGAGTCACTGTGATGATGTACTATTAGGGAAAAGAGTCACTGTGATGATGTACTATCAGAGAAAAGAGTCATTGTGATGATGTACTATCAGAGAAAAGAGTCACTGTGATGATGTACTATCAGAGAAAAGAGTCACTGTGATGATGTACTATTAGGGAAAAGAGTCACTGTGATGATGTACTATCAGAGAAAAGAGTCACTGTTATGATGTACTATCAGAGAAAAGAGTCACTGTGATGATGTACTATCAGAGAAAAGAGTCACTGTGATGATGTACTATCAGAGAAAAGAGTCACTGTGATGATGTACTATCTGAGAAAAGAGTCACTGTGATGATGTACTATCAGAGAAAAGAGTCACTGTGATGATGTACTATCAGAGAAAAGAGTCACTGTGATGATGTACTATCAGAGAAAAGAGTCACCGTGATGATGCACTATCAGAGAAAAGAGTCACTGCGATGATGTACTATCAGAGAAAAGAGTCACTGTGATGATGTACTATCAGAGAAAAGAGTCACTGTGATGATGATGTTCATTTCATATAGCACAGTTTTTAAAATTTTCCATTATATTAAAATCGAACCCTTTTCCAGTTCATTGAACAGTCATGAAATGTGCAGCATAAAAACTAGCGGATACAACAAACTACATTGCAGCCATTAGAGTTTCGTGGTTATATTATTCGAAATGCAATTTAGTTCAACTCATAACTATATGCAAAGAGTAGTGGCCAACAGTAGGGGCAGTAACGGTTTAATGCTCCTCCTCTTTCTTGCCGACCAATCAGAAAACAGTTTTCCTTAAAAAAATTATATATAAAAACATTTTGATATCCCAAAATATATGCACTGTTCACCCTATACCTAAAATTTTAGACGGAAGAAACATGACCTTTTTGAGCTCAGCGAATGTGACAGGTCCATACGTCATCTTCTGTGGGAGTGGTTTTTAATCTACCTGATCTCTGACGACACAAAGACGTATTGGCTCTGCTGCTATAGAACTCTTGTAGGTAGCTATTGTTGTTTTGAGATCGCAATAATGATTGTCTTAACATATGTATAACTACGTTTGAAAACAAGTTTCATCTCCATATCACCAGTTTCATCACCATATATATCACCAGTTTTATCACCATATCACCAGTTTCATCACCAAGTCACCAGTTTCATCACCATATCACCAGTTTCATCACCATATCACCAGTTTCATCACCATATCACCAGTTTCATCACCATATCACCAGTTTCATCACCATATCACCAGTTTCATCACCATATCACCAGTTTCATCACCGTATCAC
The DNA here is from genome assembly GCA_947561585.1 of Caprella mutica. Taxonomy (NCBI): domain Eukaryota; kingdom Metazoa; phylum Arthropoda; class Malacostraca; order Amphipoda; family Caprellidae; genus Caprella; species Caprella mutica. The sequence goes on along the minus strand of CANNZV010002171.1, from coordinate 72,258 downwards.
CAGTTTCATCACCAAATCACCAGTTTCATCACCGTATCACCAGCTTCAGAAGCGTGTACATGACATATTAGTCGTTGTTTCATGAGGAAATATGAGCACTAATAGCTCCACATTGTTCCACTATAATTAAATCCTGTTTTAAATTACGTGCACTAACGCAATTTATATCTGAGAAATTATGTTCCTAAAGCAATTAAAAAGCTGCTAGCCGGACTAATTATTCTTCTCTGGAGAGCCGAATTCATTACGATACAGAAAATTTGTGCTCAAAACAGAGATGAATCTTATTCTTTCGTTTGGAAGCCTCGGGCCAAATAATTAGGTGACTCCTTGAGATATGTGGTGAGTAATTAGCGGCAATATTTGAAAAGAAAAGCACCTGATTGATGTGCAGCTAAGAATGGAAATGAATAACAGCTGTAAAAAGTATTTCTTTATTTGTCAATGAAACAATGAGAGGCGGGAACAAAAGCTGTGCTGATGGATTGCCATATTTCGTAATGGCCATTTTAACCCTTAATGCCCTAGGGCGACACAAATGTCCCCTTTCATGTGATGTATTTGGCAAGGTTTTTTGAGACATTTTCTCTAAGGGACCGTGTAAACCCTCTTTTATATATCAAAGCATATGTATGCATTTATATTAGTTAAACACAAAAAAATTATGAATTTAATTTTTTTCCTATTTATTGTTTTATGAGCTTTTTTCAGCCAAAGATTACAAGAATATCCTAATTTTTTTAACTCTCCAATTAATTAAGGACATAAAGCATTAATTTCAGTTATATTTACTTTGCTAACAATTTCCTCTGATGAATTTATTAGCCTGAAATTAGTTGGATTTTGATTACAAGTTAGCCAAGTCTCATAGTGATAAATTTCACATATAATTATTCTTCGTAATTTAGTTATGTAGATGATTTATTATGGTTTGTTTATCGGACCATTTAAAAGATTGTATATGGATTTGGTTCGCTTAACTTGGCCAATGCCATCTATAGTGTGACTAGGCCGTACCCTTGCTTTTAACAGCTGATCGCCGAAATCATAACAAAGAGCTACACTCCCATAAATATCTCCAGAAAAATTTAACATGATTTTTCTTGCTTCAAGGATAAAAGTTAAAAATCTAGAAGGTAGAACAAAGATGGCAAACACAAACGTTTTACTCTTCGATTGTACGATTTATCAGAAATGAAGAATCTGCCTCGTTAGAATTCAAGATTAGTTGTGAGGTAAATTCTCCCCAAAAATAGGGATATAGAGTGGTAATTCCTGAGATCTATTGGTGTTGGTACCTAACCATTTTGCAGGAGGGGGAGTAGAATGTATGCTGTACGCGTCTCGAGATTAGTCCGAGTTTTAGATGTGTGAGCCTGAGACTTAGTAGCCTGTCTCTATGTAGATGAAGCGGCGTGACTGGATTCCTAATTCGAAATCCCCTCTTCAATCATTCCAATTGGTCAAAGTGTAAACAAACTCCTTTTCGAATATTTTCAAGTCGTAGTTGGAAGTGTTAGAAGGTTTCTAAGCTGATTTTAAACAGAGAGTCGGATAAATTATAATAGAAAAGACTATGAAAAATTTCAATACGAGTTTAAAGATACGTTGTTTTTTCTTTTCTTTATTTTCTTTAAGAAACAAAATAATTAATATTTACATAACAGACACATTTACATAACAATCATAACAATAGTAATTACCCTGGTATTGTTGATTAGTTGGTTGGTTGCAAGAAAAAGTCACGCTTTATTATTTAAGATACAATACAATTCTATGACTGAAATAATAGTCAGGATAACTGAAATCCGGATGAAATAACTTCGCGGAAAAAAACAAAAAATAACAGCAAAAAACAGAAATCCTATTTTCTTTAAATTCGTTTTATTTCATTCAGATAATTTATTGAAATTAAATCAAATATCGTCCTTCATTGTACCTCAAGTTATTTATATGAAAAATTAATAATAATTTTTCGCAATACCAGAAAAAATGGAATCAATTTCTCAAATTTTTAGTCCAAGATTCCAGAAGAGTTTTAATTGGAGAAAATTCGCATCCCCCTTCCCCTGGTTCATAAACTTTAATTCCTGTCCAATTTGTCCTTAGGTCTTATTTTAATTTGGAGATGAGCACACAGTACATACAAATAGAAAAACAGCAGAGAAAAGAGTCACTGTGATGATGTACTATCAGAGAAAAGAGTCACTGTGATGATGTACTATCAGAGAAAAGAGTCACTGTGATGATGTACTGTCAGAGAAAAGAGTCACTGTGATGATGTACTATCAGAGAAAAGAGTCACGGTGATGATGTACTATCAGAGAAAAGAGTCACTGTGATGATGTACTATCAGAAGAAAAAAGAGTCACTGTGATGATGTACTATCAGAGAAAAGAGTCACTGTGATGATGTACTATCAGAGAAAAGAGTCACTGTGATGATGTACTATCAGAGAAAAGAGTCACTATGATGATGTACTATCAGAGAAAAGTCACTATGATGATGTACTATCAGAGAAAAGTCACTATGATGATGTACTATCAGAGAAAAGAGTCATTGTGATGATGTACTATCAGAGAAAAGAGTCACTGTGATGATGTACTGTCAGAGAAAAGAGTCACTATGATGATGTACTATCAGAGAAAAGAGTCACTGTGATGATGTACTATCAGAGAAAAGAGTCACAGTGATGATGTACTATCAGAGAAAAGTCACTATGATGATGTACTATCAGAGAAAAGTCACTATGATGATGTACTATCAGAGAAAAGAGTCACTGTGATGATGTACTATCAGAGAAAAGAGTCACTGTGATGATGTACTATCAGAGAAAAGAGTCACTGTGATGATGTACTATCAGAGAAAAGAGTCACTGTGATGATGTACTATCAGAGAATAGAGTCACTGTGATGATGTACTATCAGAGAAAAGTCACTATGATGATGTACTATCAGAGAAAAGTCACTATGATGATGTACTATCAGAGAAAAGAGTCACTGTGATGATGTACTATCAGAGAAAAGAGTCACTGTGATGATGTACTATCAGGGAAAAAAACACTGCATGATATTAATTTCATGAATCGCAGTTTTCTAATTTTTTTTTTAAATTTACAAATTTTTAGTTGTGCACATAGACCAATTTTTAAATATTTACCTGCAGTACAATAAGTAAAGTTTTTATGTGAATCTGAAATTTGTGAAATGTTACATTATTATTTTGCTTTACTAGTTAAATGTGTGATATTTCTATACAATAATTATACTCAGTACTTATAAATTTGACCTCAATTTCACTTCATTATTCCCCATTTCAATTTTCGGACTACTATATAACTGTATTTGGTTGCTCCATTTATTTTTCTGAAAATATATAAGTTAGTTTCTTTCATATTTATATTTGTTAATGCAATATATCCTAAATGCATTACTGATTTCTATTACCATTTTTGTTGTAATCACTTGAAAGGGTTGATTGAAAAGATTTATTATTAACGGACTGATCAATCAATTATCCAAGAGGAAATGTAAGCTCAAACTTAAAGGGATAGTAGAGTCAAAATCAAACAATCGCCAAATTGGTTTTAAATTGATTCAGAATATTTAATTATGTAATATTTGAATGCTCGTTATTGCTCCTTCAAAGAAATATTAATGTATTTATATAGATATATTCAACACTGAGTTTAATTTACATATGAACTATATATATTAAAAAAAAATGTATTTTCCTTTTATGTATCCGATGATTTTTAATTGAAGTAGTTAGTATTATCATTGTGATAAATACCTCAAAAACTTTGATAAAAATCTAATTTAAAATATTTTTCTTAGGTATAATATTTCTTAGCTACATATATGCACATTTTTGTTGAAATATTTAAGATAAATATTTATATCGTAAAGAAATGAATTTATTTTCTATTTCTGAAACTTGTGTCAGGAAATGTTCTTGTTATATCGCTTTACAATACAAAGTATCTTCACAGGAGCATATATAAGACCCAGGTCTCAAAATTTCAATTTCGGGACACAAAGTATCGAATTGGCGCGAATATTGAAATGCTCTCCAGAATTTCTATGAGTCCTACAGACAGAATTTAGCCCTCCTCTCGCATTGGTGAATTGAAACAAAAGCATCTAATAATGTGGAAGAAGAAACAGATGGCTCACTTTACGCTCTCGTAAAAACTTCCATTCATGACATTCGAAGCGTAATTCGCAGCAACAAATTATAGCAATAAGCGATTTAGGTTTTTTCCGAAGCGGTCCGAGCTGCGAGCGTTGAAGATCTTTTTGCTCCGTTCCAGTTGGCCATATCTGTATCAAGACTTAATATTGGTACGGAGAATTGCCCTGTCTGATGGCTCGTTGGTTCTGCAACCTTTTTTATACTCTGCACTTCGAGCAATTCATTTACAGAGAAACATTTTCTGTTGTCCGTATAAAACCATTAGGAGAGTTTTTGACGATCTTTTCCATACTGGAGGTTTATTGAATGATAATATTCTTATACCCAAAAGGCAAGATCTCAATAAGATCATAATTATAGTAGATCCAATATCTAATTTAAAATCTATGGTAAGTTACGGATTATCAGTCAGTTTCACATCTTCAGTCATATAAGAAAGAACGATATAATAATTTTTGAATAATTTTCTAGTTTTTTCTTATATGACCAAAATTGTTAAACCGACCGATAATTCGATCCTAATTTATCCTAATAGCTACCTTATAAAATTGCCTTGCTATCTGAAAGGTGTTCAACCCTTCTGGCAATATTTCGATCGTGCATTTCTCATCGAGATTGTTGTTAAGTCTCTCAGGCATCCCTTTTGTTTTAAACTGCTCAAAATTTTATTGTTGTTTTGACATTGAGTGATGGCGGTACTTTGGACTGGAGGGGAGCTCTACATTGATGGGAATATTCCAGAGGTGAAGAGCTGAACAAGATGTCAAACTGACGTATGTGCCACTTTCAAATCTTATTGCACAATTCTGCAAATATGTAAATTTATAAATGGATTTTGTTCAATTTGTAGGTGTACTCTTAAAATAAAAATTAGATTAAATGAATGAAAGTAATTCATAGATTTATTTGGTCAGTATTAAAAAATACGAGTGAGTACAGTTAACGGGCAAATAAAGAATTTGTCTAACAATCTTAACTCACGGAGCATTTCAGTTTCGGAGAGCTAAATTAATGGTTAGTAAAGGGTCTAAGCTGTAGATAGATCCTTTACCCGACATGCCAATTGAAAAATTCTCAAACTGTTAGATAGACATTATACTTTCTTTTCCTTTCAATTTGTATATGTAACTGAGATAGAGCTGTACCAGAGCAGTGAAAGTGACGGAATAAATTGGATCACAGAGTGCATCAGGTGGAGGTATAAAATCACAATTGTCGTCTGCATTTCAGGTAAGTCTTTGCGCAAAGAGATTCCCAATAAAGAATGTGTCAGTGCTTCAATTGGAGAAATGTGTCAGCATTACCGCAGTCAAATTCAATCAAATCACATTGAAGGAGCGGCAAGATCGAGGATGGATGGCAAGACGGAACAATGCGAGAGATGTGGTGAAATGTTGGAAAAGAACGGGTAAGTTAACAATATTGTATTTCATTCATTCTTATTCAATTTTAAAATATTACTACTTATATAATAATAGGAAAAATAGGGTAAAGAGACTATCAAACATTTCAAGAATTTTCCTCAATCACATCGAGTAAAGGATCTATGTACACTTATTATGTGGTTCGAGCTGTCGAAAAAAACTGTATGCCCAAAAAGGATATGTTTCTTTTGTCTGATACTTTAAAATTATAATAAAGAGCGCATAAGGTTTTTGAGATATTGTCTATACCGCATAAGTTTCTATCGATACAGTGCTGCAAGAATAATGTTCTTATGGATAATGTTTGTAAGGATAACTCTTCTCTGATTGGTTGACTAGGAGGAGGAACACTGAAACGTTAGTGCTCCGCCCCCTGTTGGCTCCTCCTCCTATTATATACTTCTGAGCTGAATTAAATTACATTTTAAATAATAATAAGTTGAAACTTTCAACATATAAATGGCTGTAGTGTAGTTCGTTGTCCGCTAGTTTGTTGTATAGCACACTTCATGGTTGTTTCGGGGGGTGGTAACCCCGAAGTAAATATTTTTTATCAAAATCCATTGAATTGAATAAACCCAATCTACGAGTAAATTTTAGTCAATTATATGATCAGAACCTATCTATTGATGAATTTAAATCATCACATACGCTCACAAATATTCATTGTGATTATGAAGAAACATTTACTGATGCTAAGTTATAACCAAGTCAGAAAATACTCCAATCATCAGTGTTTGATCGACGATTAAAATCGATGATTATAGGATCATGATCAAATGATTCGAATGAAACCCTATCGTAATTTATCATAAATTTAATATACTTAAAGTATACAGTCTTTCTTTTGACATTCCTACTAAAAAATCCCGAAAATAATGTCTGTAATTATGATATTTTACGATAAATACCATCAATATTTACCGTAATGGACAATAACAGAAGATCTTTCGATTATTAAATTTTTCCACTTGTAACATGCATAGGTCTAACAATTGAGTCTCTGCTCATTCAAATGTATTTGCATAAATTGACTCCAAGCTTAGCAAATTGAAATGTAAGTAAATTTATATGGTAAGTAGTTATACATGTATTATATGGTAAGTAGTTATACATGTATTATATGGTGAGTAGTTATACATGTATTATATGGTAAGTAGTTATATATGTATTATACCGTAAGTAGTTATACATGTATTATATGGTGAGTAGTTATACATGTATTATATGGTAAGTAGTTATATATGTATTATACCGTAAGTAGTTATACATGTATTATATGGTGAGTAGTTATACATGTATTATATGGTAAGTAGTTATATATGTATTATACCGTAAGTAGTTATACATGTATTATATGGTGAGTAGTTATACATGTATTATATGGTAAGTAGTTATACATGTATTATATGGTAAGTAGTTATATATGTATTATACCGTAAGTAGTTATATATGTATTATATGGTAAGTAGTTTTATATGTTATATGGTAAGTAGTTATATATGTATTATATGGTAAGTAGTTATATATGTTTTATATGGTAAGTAGTTAAATACAGAGTGGAAATATAATCACTATTGCTTTGGTATAATTCAGAGATTTAATATAACTTAGCAATTATTTTGATTATGTGTGTGGGACATAAGCCAACCAACCACATAACTCGAGCCCCCATCTTTTTCTTTATTTTAACATGTTACATATTAATATCATTATTATTCCATTTATAACATTATTAACTAACTATAAAAATAGTTAGTAATTAACCTATAGGGATAGTTATTCAATAACTATCTATTGCTATTTTATAACTACCTAGATAGTTAGTTATATGCGTTTTAACTATTTTTATTCACATTTTATTTCGATAGCATCTATTCTTAACTTCAAAATAATACATTTTATATTGCTTCTATATTTGGAAAACTTGTTGTTGTTTTGAATGATGTTTATTAAATTTAAACAATTCGATGATTTTACATATCAATATACATACACATGTTACACATTCAATCTATTTCAATAAACTAACATTTATATCACGGTATTAACATGCCAATATATTACACTCTAACAACATCAAATAAAAAAAAAAGTAGTGAACATTTATCTATTTTGAGAAAAAAAAAACACATAAATATTTTTATGACGCATTCTATTCTTGAATGGAAGAGACGGTTAAATCTTCTGTAAAATGAAAAGATTTAAAAAAAGGCAACCCATTCAAAAGGATTTTTTTATCAATGGAAAATAGAACCAATAATCTGGTAGAAATTAGATAGGTTCAAATTTGTGAATCATTTTGATAGATTATATTTATATATTAACAGTGCTTTGTTAATTGCTTTTATGTTCTTTAGTTTGTTAGTTTTTTATGGGTTTACCTTTTACTTTATATATCTGCAGTGTTTGACAACTGACTTTGTTAAGTCAGTTGTAAATTATTGCATATTGAAACATATAAAATATTGTCCTGTTTCTACTGACAATATTGGACTGTATGCAATGAGAACATATATTGTTTGTATTTACATATGAGTTATTACAGATATAAAATATGAAGGGAATACATAATTTAGTGTAACTACGAAATATCGAACGGTTCCAAATTTTTTTTTAAGAAAGATTTTATTATATTTTCATTTTCATTTCGTTTTAAACTTTCATTTTGATATCTTTTTATATTTAATTTCCTTTTATTGATTATTTTTTCATATATTGTATTAAAAAGTAATATTAATTAAGCGATTAGATAGAATATTGATACCTTATGTTTCATATACTTGCTAAAATTTTATAGAGAAGCTATAATAATATTATATTTAATCTCTTTAATTAAGAAATCTCGTTCAAGTTTTCTGTATTAAAAGAATACACAAATTGGTATCATTATAGAACTATTTTTCCAAAGAAAGTAATATAAATTAACTACACGAATCTTTTCATTTATTTATCCTACATCTGAGAGTAATTTTGATATTGAGAAGCAGAGCGAGTGATTCATTGCTGTGTTCTTTAGACTCAAAAGCAAATTAACTTGTTTAATCAACTCGTTGCTGTCATAAAAAGAGAAGTACCATTTTCTAAACAATTTAATCAAGATAGGTTGGTGTGCAATCTTTCCAGACGATATTACGCCTTTCCTCTTCATGAATCGTTAGGTTTTTTCTGCTGTGAAAGTGAGAATTTAGAAAGCGGCGCCATCTGCAATTTGCCGCTGAGTCGGAGAACCCTAAACCGGCTTTGGAAAAATGGGCCGAAGAACAGAGTTTCCTAGCGCAAAAAGGTGCCTCTTTAATTGGATCTTCGACAAAAAGTTGGATTAGGAAGTTGATTCTTTTCGACGAATGCGAAGCTGATGATTCTCTTAATTAGGAAGGAAATTTAGAATAGTTGAAATTAGGTTTAGAAATAAAGTAGAATTACTATTTACATTTAATTAATTAGTGATGAGTTGAATAATTGTTTTAATATGGTTTCATTAGGTTACCTATAATTAACCCAGTGGTTGTAAATTAACTTTATTAAATTGAATTATTTTGACAACTAATTTAATATACAGAACAGCTTTAAAAATTCTAAAAAAAATATTTTATAATGAAAGTCACGAATACTGAAGTAATTTGTCCGTGCAAGAAGATACAAATAATATTCCACTATAGGGATGAACTCTTACGGTGAAGAATATTCGTACAATATCTATTCACAGTCAATACAAATAATATTCCACTAGGGATGAACTCTTACGGTGAAGAACATTCATACAATATCTATTCACAGTCAATACAAATAATTATAATGCGTAACTAATATTGAAAATTAGGCTACAACTTTGATTAATTATTATTAGTTTCGATCATCTTTTTTATATCATTTTAAATGTACTCATTTTAGCATTTCTATTTTAATACAATAGATTATTAATAAAGAATCCCTTTTCATGATGTTATTTGTTATAACTTCAGTAACTTTATCAATAAAATGCAGTTCTCCTATTAGATATAATTGCTGCAGTCTATTTAAAAAATACGAACTATTATGATCTATCAGAGGTAGTTTGGAAAATATCTATTTGGTAGAAGATAGAAACCTTAGCAGTGTTATGTTTTAAAAGCCATTCAATAATATAGTGTTGTGTTGAATATTGAGTATTAATATTCAATGTTGAAATTCAATAAAAATTTATTATAACTACACTCTACAATTCCAATTTAGTAAAATTTTAAATTTATAAACATTAAACATGAAGATTGAATTAACTTCTGTAAGTGAAATGATAGTATAAATGTACCAAATTATTGAACCAGAACAATCCAAATTAAAGAATCAAATATGTTCCTGACTTATATCGCATTAATTACATAATTATCACAGTGAAATTTTAATCAATTATTGAATTCTAAAGTAAAAAATATTTTCAAGATTTATCAAAATAGCACTATAAATATTTTATTAAGGCATTTTTATGCATCAGTTCCTGCATAATATATCAGCAATAACTGATTAAATAGATTAGTAATGCGTACGTTAAAAAAACAAACATCGGAAGAAAATGGATGAAAATGATTCTAAAGAATATTTATTAGTTCTTCAATAATTTGAAATGAGTTTTTATTTGTCTATGTAACTACTATACAGACTTATAGTGCGTACTTGATATGTATTTATAGTGTTGATTTATTCAGTTATAGTTTGTCTTATACATATAGTATCGATATTTGGCTTTACCATTGATATTTATTTATAGTGTTGATTTTATACAATGATATATCTTTTACTTTTACTGATACTATGCCTATAATTTGTGCCTATTATTCACTTACAGTGTACACTCAAATATATATTCCTTTATTTTTTTGTGAAGTAGGAATTAGGGTAAGTTACGAATTAACGGTCAGAACTACATTTTCGGTCAAAATACAATACAAAAATTGTTATTATTTCACAGTGCTAACTAATAACAATTTTTATATGTTTCTTCTTATATGACCGAGATGTAGTACTGACCGATAATTCGTAACTTACCCAAGCATGGACACCTAACTGTAAAATAATAACCAATAATCATCCAATTTAATCATGTTTTACAATATATTTTCGGCGGTCGAATTTTTCGGACAAAATTCTGAAAATGATGTCAGAAATTATGTTTTTTGACGATAAAATACCATCAGTATTTACCGTAATGGACAATAACAGACGATCTGCAGATTATAAATTGAGCAAATTAGTATCTCTACAAAATATGATGAAAAAATAATTAATATAAAACTAGATTACGTGCACTCAGTAGAGCGCATACTTACACCGCCGCTTATGAATGACCTTGACCATCCAATAATACTTGAGTTATAAATGTCCTTGATCTTGACCATCCAATAATACTTGAGTTATAAATGTCCTTGACCTTGACCATCCAATAATACTTGAGTTATAAATGTCCTTGACCTTGATCTTTGATCCAATCACTTCCAAAATTTAACATTATGGCTCCTGGATAATGACCAATCGTCCCACCAAGTTTCATGCAATATGGTTGAAATCTTTTTGAGTTATTGAGTTATAAATGACCTTGATCTTTGACCTTTGACCGGATCACTCCCAAAGTTTTACCAGATGGTTCGTGGACATTGACCAATCATCTCATCAAACTTTAGGCAATTTGGTTGAATACTTTTTGAGTTATGCGAATAACAAGATGATAGATAAATTAATGCCAACTAAAATATCACCTTCCGCTATACCGATATTTTTTTATTTTATTTTAATCTATGCTATCTTGATTACAGTCTGTCTGTCCAAAGACCAAGATAACTATTATTTTTAATTGTAAAGTCCTTGATAATTGTATCACACCAATATTATTTGTGTGACACAATACATAATAGTAAGTAAAACCTTTTTTTGGCTCTATTTCCTCTTCAATCAAAAAAAAAAAAAAGAATATTGATATCTGTTCCTACACAAAGAAAAAGCAAATTATACATTTAGAACAATATACAAATTACCAGAGCCTTAGCACTATTGCTGCTATGATAATCTCTTACAGTGAGTGCAGTTAGTTCAGAGCAAGTGCAATGAGTGCAGAGTGAGTGCAGAGCAAGTGCAATGAGTGCAGAGCAAGTGCGGTGAGTGCAGAGCGAGTGCAGAGCAAGTGCAGTGAGTGCAGAGCAAGTGCAATGAGTGCAGAGTGATTGCAGAGCAAGTGTAATGAGTGCAGAGCGAGTGCAGAGCAAGTGCGGTGAGTGCAGAGCGAGTGCAGAGCAAGTGCAGTGAGTGCAGAACGAGTGCAAATTTGTTCAGTCTTATTGCTGCTAGATACTACGTAAAAGCTTCCTCTGAATGAAACATTGTCGCAGCCTACCACATATTTTACAGTAAAATACCTAATAGATGACTGTTCGATATGCATAAAGATATAAATAAAGAATGGGAACATTTTGACCCCAGTTATACATGAGCCCAAAACATAACTTTCAATCATTTGAGAAAAGTGTTCCATTATATGTATTATACCTAGAGCACTTTCAGTTCAAAAATCAGTTGGGGTCATTTGCTAATTGTTCTTTGCTAAATTAGTATAACATGTATCCTTAATTACGTACCAGTATATTTCTTTCTACTCACATATCTAATTTGGTAATTGATCACAACTGTCAGAGAACCAATTTCAACATTGTGTGAAATATCAAAGCGCTTAATACTTTAATAACTTAGTAAAGTAGTTTCAATATTGCAAAGTTTTATCTTTGGAATATTGACTGCAATATTTTAGATGCAGAGTTTTTGAGATGATCTTCTACTACCAAGATTATAACTATTGCTCCATAAATATATGTCTCCGTGCAAGATAAATCTCATAGGCAATTTGGTGTAGTATCATAAAACAGTTCTGTCCTCGATAAGAACAATCACCAAAGTTCTACAGCAGATGGAACGAACGAACGCAAGGAGTGTCCACAGATTCGGATTTTCTGGTCGTTTGTTCGATTCGAGTGCCAGAATTCCCGGATTCGAGAGTTTCCAGGTGCCATCGCCAGTGTGATATCGTCTGTCCTGAGTGAGGGTGTACGGTGTGGCTCCGTCCGTAAGCTTACTGGAACTGGAGGAACTTATTGGGTTCAGTATATTGTACTTTGTGACGCTGTTCTTTTCAAGAAACATATTTAGTGTATATACTAATTTAAAAGAACAAAGTGTATAGTCACGAAAATTAAATTTGAAAAAATTATGAAGATATAATCAAGGAATCTTAGAATTTTCCAAAGAGCTAAAAATTTATCCAGGAATATTTCTAGAAGTGTTAAGAATTGTTGAAAGTGTTAGGAAATAAACATGTCAGTTTTGGTTTGATTCCAGTACTGTTTTCGGACATATCTTCCAATGACTACTGGGGCCTAGCCTATCCAGATCCAGTTTATGAGTCCCGTTGGACCAGGTCCCCAGTAATAATGTCCGTGTGTGAGGACTGGATCACATTGCAGTAACTATGGTCAGAGATTGCACTTTAGTTCTCTGTTCTTTTTCTTGTGTTGCTAAGGATGTTAGACAGAAGGGAGGTCCTACCTTCGGGATGTCCTCTTTACCCTCGTGGGGGTACCTGGTGGTCCTTCTAACCCTCTGGGCCCCGGCATTAGCAGGTGAGAATTCATATTATTATATTAATAGATGATAGAATTGGTAGAATTTTTACATTTAAGATAAATTATCACATAAAAAATGAAAAATAAATTATACAAATAAAGTACTATATAAATTCAATGTATTATAAAATCTTGCTAATCAAAAAATATGGACTATTAATTTACAAAATTGGATAATTCATCTTTTATTTTAATGACCAGTTGCCCAATTAATTAGACATTGTATTAATTTATTACAAGTCAAATATATTCATCGTCTTAATAAACAATTTTGTATTTATACTATTTAAAAAGCATATGGGAATATAATTTACATTAGGGTAAGTTTCAAGTTATTGGACGGTTCCACATCTTCGATTAAACAAAAATGTAACTCGTTATTTTTCCCATTTGACCGAAAATGTGGAACTGATCGTTAACTCAGAACCCACACACTAATACCTAACTCTAATGTTAGTTAGAAAATGACTAATATTTAATCATTTTCTCTCACTAGAAATAGTCAATACTAAAAATCGTGTGGTATTTTGTCCTTATTATTTGTTATGAATAAAAACATACAAATATCATTTATAAGCAGTTTATTTTATCATCTATAAGAACTGTGTTTCTTTTTATTATTTTTAATGATAAATAACTAATGTTTCAATTTATGAATACATTTTATAATTTCAATTTTAATTAATATAGTTTTTTACTTTAAGTTACAATAAAGGTAAGTGACTGTTTGTCAAAATGACACTTTAATGGTTTGTGAATTTACAATAATTTATTGTCAATTGAAAATTAGTTAGATCGATATTATTAAAGGCATTCAATTAAATCTAGGAATTTTTTCACATTAGTATCCCATTTCTCACATTAAAATCCCATTTCTCACATTAACATCCCATTTCTCACATTAACATCCCATTTCTCACCATAACATCCCATTTCTCACATTAACATCCCATTTCTCACATTAACATCCCATTTCTCACTTAAACATCCCATTTCTCACATTAAAATCCCATTTCTCACATTAACATCCCATTTCTCACATTAACATCCCATTTCTCACATTAACATCCCATTTCTCACATTAACATCCCATTTCTCACATTAACATCCCATTTCTCACATTAACATCCCATTTACTTTAGATAATGAGCTCTTTTGATATTTAATATAACTATTTAAAACTGTAAATGAATACTATGTTCCTTAACTAGATATTAGTTATTTTTGTACCTAACATGATTACTGTTTTGATACTTTGAAGTATGCAGAAATGCTCTAGCTTAAATCATCTAATAATGCATTATTAAATGATTTATCCTAGGGGGTGGCCGAAAATTTCGCTCTCGGAATATTCGGTCTTGAAATTTCGGTCTCAAAGTTATAAATGACCGTTATGTAGTTTGCTGTATCTGCTAGTTTGTTGTACTGCACATTCATGATTGTTTAAAAACCTGAATGGAGGGTTCTGATACATCTAATTCATAAGTCTCATATATACCTTAGACCGAATATTCCAATAACAAAATTTCCTAGAACCATCCTGGGGTATGATTGTTGTTGTGTATCATTTCAACAATAACTTCATCTGTACTCTATTTACTTTATTTTAGTTTTAAATGGAGAAGCATAGCTATATCTTAATATTATCCGGGCAGATTAGAGAAAGTTAAAGTATTTTCTTTATAAATTGACTCATAGCGATCTTGATGTTGTTACGCGGAATAATTTCAGGTAAAATATATTCATGTTTCAGGTTTACCAGGGGTGTGTACCCAAGGGTTACTTTTGTATGGTTTGAAACAATTTTAATGGTTTAAATTTCCTTTGCAAGATCAATTACCAATGTGAGGTGGATATATTTTCAAGAAAGTGTTTTTTTTTAAATCTGGAAAATATAACAATAGAATATGAAATTTTAATTTTTATTCATTCGTATTTTTTTACCCTAAAAAAAATTATGGAATTAATTTTAATTTAAATTTTTAACACTTGTTACGTTTCATAAAAATATTTTTTTTTGGAGTACAAAAAATATAATATTCGGTTTGTGCACCATATATGGAACACAATGCATTGTAAGTCTAAAATATACATTTCCATTTTGATATGAATTTCCAATTCATTTTATGTTTCGTCAATCAATTCTCATCTAAAATATCATTTAGAAAACTAAAGTTTCGTCTACCTAAATTCACAAGATTTAGCGCCGTATAAAATATTAAATAAATAAAATTAAATATTAAAATATCATCACAGTAAATGATGAAGATTAATATTCATTTTAAACTTATGCATTCAATTTATTAATGGGAAAATATTTTCATTTTAAATAAGAAAAAATGAACTAGATATTTTGATCATAAAATAATAAAATTCAAGATTTTTCATGTTATTCTGTTTTATATAAACAAACCTGTTAAATGAAATCAATTAATGTTTGTAACTTCTTTTTAAATGCAGAAACTAATTTCCCTAATTAATAGCACATGGTCTACCATTTAAAAGATTCTTTAAGATTCCAAAGCTTGAAGATCTAACTACTCGAAACAGTTTCAGAAACAATGGCAATAATATTCCAGAGATTATAATAAGGATCAGCTTTAGGACCATTACTAAGATCTTAATAACCACTGAAGTGAACAGTTAAAGGATACGGTAAATGTGAACCAAAAGTAATTTACATTGTTAGAATTAAAATAAAAACTTTGACATCAAAAGCGTTTTTATTTAATTTCTATTTGTGTTAAAATTTTGAAAGATGAAAAATGTGATTGTGAATATTTCCACTCATTTTATCTCTAATTCCATTCAACAATGTTGTAACATTTTCAATTAAAATAGATTCGAAATGTGGAAATATTGTGTAAAACAACTCACCATGTTGAATTTTAGCTCCATGATTTCTTTCCACTCATTTCTCTTTAATTCTATTCAGTATTATTGTAACACTTTTGAAATCCGAATTAAAAGAAATTCGAAACGTGAAACAACTCACCATGTTGAATTTTATCTTCGTTTCATCCTTCTTTTCATCTCTTGAGATCATCACGTAGGAAAAGAAAGTATCCCATCTTTAGGATTCGAATTCCCTGTTCTTACATTCAATCCGTAGAGGATGGCTTTTGATCCTCTGGCTTCATTTAGGTTTTAATTACGAACAGAAGTTGAAATTTGCCGCCTCTACACAATGGACTGAAGCGCTTTCTTTATTTGAAAGGATTTGCTTTAACGAGTTTAATGAGAATCCTCGGATGTGGAGGATTCGGATAATCACTTCGGATCAAGTGGTGCCTATATTAATATAGAGCTATTGTTTCGGACACGGTGATGATGGTGGTAATGAGCATCATATTCTATTTGGCAAATGCCACGGAAAGTCAGAAATGCATTCAGGGAATTAAAAGACTAAAAAATAAATGCAGACAAAATATTAACTAGTCGATGGTCGTTGACAGTTAAATAAAAGTGTATTTAATATGTGTTTTTATCACAGTTTACTAATTTTTCTTTTCCAAAAGAAACTTTACTAATTGTAATGTTTTGAAAATTGGTCAGGGTACACGACGACAAATTGGTAATCTTTTTTATTTTAAATCTATTGGATAGTAACATATCATACGAATCGTTTTTGGACAGGATGTAGAAGCTCTCAGACTATTGGTTGACTTCTTCTGGTTCTTATGATATAATGATACAATTCTATTGAAATAAAGAATAGCAGAAAGTAAAATCCAGCCCTTTTCGGGCAATAGCAGGACCTCTTCAGACAATAGCAAGACCTTTTCGGGCAATAGCAGGACTATTTTAGGCAATATCAAGACCTCTTCGGGCAATAGCAGGACCTTTTGGGGCAATTGCAAGACCGTTTCGGGCAATTGCAGGACTATTTCAGGCAATATCAAGACCTCTTCAGGCAATAGCAGGACCTTTCCGGGCAACAGTAGGACCTTTTCAGGCAATAGCAAGACCTCTTCGGGTAATAGCAGGACCTTTTCAGGCAATATCAAGACCATTTGGTCAATCTGTGGTCCTTTTCGGACAAAAGCAAGACCTCTTCGGGCAATAGCAGGATCTTTTCGGACAAAGCAGGATCTTTTCGGTCAAACTGAATATCTGAATATTCATCATGTTTCTAATAATAATGCGAGTCATTACCTGGTTCAATCAGCAGTCTTGTGTTTGCCTGAGCAGTGCCGATAAAGGCCCTAACGTTGCATGCCATGGGGCATTTCGTTTCAATCTAGATTTTATCTATCAAGATTCGACCAAACGTCTTTATTCCGTGCCTCGCTATCTCGTGGAAATCATTCCAGACTTTGATGTTTCCATAGGAATAATGCACTTTAGAGTAATTGAATGCAGTCTTATCAGTTAAATGGCATTAATAGCGGTTATTATGTGACAAAGTTGTGAAATAATTGTCCTGCATGTGCTTGATTCTTTTAGTTACACTTTATGGTCTGAATTAATTTGAGCGTGAAAAAAAGGGGATTTGTATGAAATTCTTGTAATATTTAGGTGAAGAAAGCATATTAAACTATGAAATATTTTGCTATTTATGAAAAAGGAAATCACAATTGTACTAACTAACAAATTATATAAAAAAGTACACATATGTTTATCCGTTGGTTAAAAAAAATATCTTAAAAAAGTCACCAAATACATCATAAGTCACCTTATGCATAATAGGTTAACATTTCTCCTCGGTTGTTTTACCGTTTACTGATGTAAGTACGCATTGATTGTCTTACATAAATCAATTTAATGATTAAATGAAAGCTGATATCTTCTCTTTGATACATAATCACCTTATTTATAATCACGATCAGTTGCCTCCATTTGAATTAAGACAGTATAGCTTCATTAACTACCTACCTGTCTTTGATCTACTCAACGGCTTTGAGAATTTGAAAGATGGACATTATATAGAAAATATTACACTTGGAGTCGTTACTTAAATATTAATTATAATATTCACAATGATTTGTTTGCTCTAATCAAAGGGGATTTTAGTGTGATAAGTAAGTAAATAAATAATTAAATTAATTGATTATGTAATCAATTTTATCGTTTTCAAATCATAGCTATATACAGGGTGGCGCAAAAATATATAGGGTTTACTGAAATAAAGTTATGAGAAAGAAAATACTGAGTGTTATGATTGCGTTAGAGAAATATATGTATAATGGATTACGTATTGAGAATTAGGTATAAGGTATTAGGGATTAGGTATAATGTATTAGGGATTAGGTATAAGGGATTGAGTATAAGCATTAGGTATAAAGCTTATAGGTATAAGGGAATGGGTATAATAAAAGAGATAGATGGAAAGGATTAGGTATTAAAATTAGGTATACAGAATCGGTATAAGAGATTAGGTATAATGGCCTAAATATAAATAATATAGGTAAATATGGAGGAATAGTTTGATCTGAATTTCTTACATGATCATGGTAGATTTTCTCTTCCTAAAATATTTCCTCCTCCAGGCCATAGATTGCTTATTGATCGGCCATCAGGTTCATAAAATAAGTCAATAATATCCTAGAAGTGGTGTAAGTTCTTCTAAATAGGCTCCAGATTACTGAAAGTAATGGCATTCGCTGTGGGAGTCTGAGGGGAAATCTATTATTTTTCCCTTGAAAGAACTTCCTAAAATGAATTGATAGTTTGATTAAATTTAATGCTTATTACTGTTCGGAAATTCATATTGTGAAGATGGGGTGCAGATTTGAAATGAATATTACGATCTAGGTAATTTTAAAAGTAGAACTATGCCAGTAGGGTAAATAGATAAATATTTCATAAGTTGTAACTATTTTCGAAGACTCAATCTACATAATATTAATAAGGTTATTTCTACAATATCAATTTTAATTAATTTGACATAATGGTTATTACGTACTGAAATATTTATTATCTTCCTTTACTTATATACCGTTTATACCAGCTTCTGGAGATTAAATAAATTAGGTTTTAATTTAAATCAGAGGGAAATTTATGTGGCCAATATTACCTCCTATTTGTCCCTATGTAACCCCTCTTACTTAAGTACCTTAGCAAAGAGTGTATGATGTATGTGGTAACTTTGCAGCAAGAGCTGCAATTTATAGCTTGTGTTTAGCGCTATATTGCACCTGACTGGAGTTTAATGAACACAGTAAGGTGTGCAACTCACCTCAACTACACACATCCATCAGCTGTGTTAAATGTCTAAATTAGCAAAAGATTTACATGTGAATCATTTCAATTATGATACCTAAATCTTACAACAAAAGGGTATAAAGTAGAACTCCTTTGTAGTGAATGTGTAAGGATGTAGCCTCTATAGTGAAAGAAGTTTCTTCGGTCTGCTATAGATACTCTTCAGTTTTCTAAAACAGACGGCAATTCATTGTAAACTAAAGAAAGTATGTAACTATACAGGCTACATCCTAACTTATTCACTATAGAGGAGTTCACTGTAGAGGAGTTCACTATAGAGGAGTTCACTATAGAAGAGTTCACTATAGAGGAGTTCACTATAGAGGAGTCCACTATAGAGGAGTTCACTCAAGAGGAGTCCACTATAGAGGAGTACACTATAGAGGAGCTCACCATAGAGGAGTAAACTATACAGGAGTTCACCATGAAAGAGTCCACTATAGAGGAGTCCACTATAGAGGAGTTCACCATGAAAGTGTCCACTATAGAGGAGTCCACTATAGAGGAGTTCACTATAGAGGAGATCACTATAGAGGAGTTCACCATAGAAGAGTCCACTATAGAGGAGTTCACTATAGAGGAGTTCACTATAGAAGAGTTCACTATAGAGGAGTCCACTATAGAGGAGTTCACTATAGAGGAGTCCACTATAGAGGAGTTCACTATAGAGGAGTTCACTATAGAGGAGTTCACTATAGAGCAGTTCACTATAGAGGAGTTCACTATAGAGCAGTTCACTATAGAGGAGTTCACTATAGAGCAGTTCACTATAGAGGAGTTCACTATAGAGGAGTTCACTATAGAGGAGTTCACTATAGAGGAGTTCACTATAGAGCAGTTCACTATAGAGGAGTACACTATAGAGGAGAAGACTATAGAGGAGTTCACTATAGAGGAGTTCACTATAGAAGAGCTCACTATAGAGGATTCACTATTGACGATTTCACTATAGAGGAAATCACTATAGAAGAGTTCATTATAGAGGAGTTCACTATAGAGGAGTTCACTATAGAGGAGTTCACTATAGAGCAGTTCACTATAGAGGAGTTCACTATAGAGGAGTTCAATATAGAGGAGTTCACTATAGAGGAGTTCACTATAGAGGAGTTCACTATAGAGCAGTTCACTATAGAGGAGTTCACTATAGAGGAGTTCACTATAGAGGAGTTCACTATAGAGGAGTTCACTATAGAGCAGTTCACTATAGAGGAGTTCACTATAGAGGAGCTCCACTGTACCTACTTGCATGACTCATGTGGATACAAAAAGTAGGCCTATCTAGAAATCGATTATCCGTTAGGCTACTCAGGTGTCTCAGATCATAAAATTGATTAGTAGGGTTGTGACAATATGATTTTAAAGTCATAGCTGACTAAAATATTATAGACGGAGAGAATTAAATAGCATTGAATAGATCTAAACCATCGGTATATAGAATTCAATACCATTTCATTTCGTGTATGATATTTATCGGGATCTATGATTTTAAGAATCAGTATTTAAGTTTTTGTTCATTGAGTGATCTTTAGTATCTTTTTGAAGTCACATTTATGGATATTATAAATTTTAATTATTTATTAAGATTTATGATGAAGAGTGATGCTCATCACCACTCACGTGTAATTAAGTGATGACGTTGAATAACGTGGTCACAGTTACAATTACTTCACATTGTTTGCCTCGTGATGTGGTCACTGTGATCATTCGTCTCAGTCGCATTTAATATTCATCCTTTTATACCGGAAATAATGGCTATTTGACACACAGTTTACGTTAATTTGCTAGGCTATATTTATCCGTTATACATTGTATATCTCGTATATTAAACATGTCTATTTTATATTAATATCATATATATCACATACATTATACATACTTATCGTACATAAATAATTTATTCATGTTTAAATGCATATTTAGAATGTTATTACTTATTAGGCATAGGTAATTTTTTATCTATTTGCGGAAAGATTGGAATATTATTGTACTGTCAATATTCATTTATACATTTTTTAAAGTGGATGCTAATTTAATATATTTTTTAACGATTTTAATCTTCTTTACTAATATTTTCAATGAATCAGATTTTAGTTAATTATCATATTCAAATATAATAGCTCCTGCTAACGAAATAATGAAATTAATCTCATTTCTTTTTATTTATTGCATCATTTCGCAGTATTATTTAAACACGTTATATCAATAAATAAACATGGAGTATTTTTGCTAATAATATTCAAAAGAATAGAAGGTGGTGAAACGTTACTAGACACTCACAGTTGTTGCAAAGTGGGTGTTGACGCAAGTCATGAACCTATTTTATCTTAAAATGTTTTGTTTGGCCTGTCATGACCTGTGGTAACAGACACTTTCCGAGTACTGTGAGTAATGAAAAGAACAGTCAATATTTTAATTTATTATTTTAACAATAAATTAAATGCTAATGAACGAATTATATATATATCTATTTAGATATATTCTATTAGATATATCAAATTAGATATATCCTATTATAGATATATCCTATCAGATATATCCTATTATAGATATATCCTACTAGATATATCCTATTACAGATATATCCCATTAGATATATCCTACTAGATATATTCTATTACAGATATATCCCATTAGATATATCCTACTAGATATATTCTATTATAGATATATCCTATCATATATATTCTATTACAGATATATCCCATTAGATATATCCTACTAGATATATTCTATTACATATATATCCCATTAGATATATCCTACTAGATATATTCTATTACAGATATATCCTATTATAGATATATCCTACTAGATATATTCTATAATAGATATATCCTCTAAGATATATCTTGTCTAATACTCCATCATTCACCAATTTTCAGAATCCAATAAAGTACCAATTCGAATTTATGAGAGAATTTGAAGCCTACCCTTAAATAAGTCACAAACTCAATTATAGGCTCAGCCTCTAAACCTACATTACTGCTCTGGGACTACATTATTATTACAGTACTTATTATTATTAAATTAGGTAGAAATTTTGTTGCAGATCACAATATTATCCCAGGGCATCAACCAACTATCATATCCATTTAAGTTAAGAAAGTAACACACAGAGAGAAAAAAGTATAGTCCACATGATCAATTGGTCATATCTAATGGGTCATCAATTTATGCTTTGAATCAATTTATTACGTGAGTTGGTTGGACTTTATTCATGTTTTGTATTATAATTATAATGTGTAGAAATCACTATAAATGAATAAATCACTATAAATCACTTAAATCACTATAATAATATTATATATTTATACCTGGCTATAAATGTAATAGTAAAAACTAAAAAAAATGTATCCAATATGCACTTTAAAATACAAAATAGCGCAATTCATGGAGATGTCCGTGGACGAGATGTCCGTGAACGAAATGTCCTAGACCCGTTAAAACAACTATGACGTGGTGTGTCATCAAACATTAGTTAATTCAATTCATTTTATATATTGAATCAACTTACTATGAGAGTTAAAAGTTACTTTTTTGAGAATTTTAACGCATGTTGAAGCAACTATGACAGAGTGTATTGTAGTAACTCACAAAGACTGTTAATAAAATTTTTTGGTGTATAAATTAACTTATTATGAGAGTTGTTGCTACTTTTTTAAGTTTATGAGTGAGTCAAAACGACTGTTTTGTTTAAACTAACGTCAATTTAACTCATTTTAAGTAGTTCCTGCAACTCACCACGTAGGTAGGGACAAAATCAAACCATTCATATGAGTCAAAACAAATAAAATTCGATTTGATTCAACTAATCATTTCTCTGTTGCTTTGTGTTTTCATTCTTATTTTAAACATTTATTAAATAATCAAGATTTAATTTGCTTTTTCATCTGACTCTGCTCTGTTACTCAGATTTCTTTAGTTTAATTTTAATCTTTCATATGAAAAATAATATGATTGTATAATTAATATTATTAATGTATTATGCATTGAAATTTGTGATTACAGAAAAACTATATTTTATATTGAATTCATTTTTATTTACATTCACAAGGCGTTGATATTAAAAGAATTAAAATCTGAAATTATTTGCGTATTATGAGTAAAATATTATACATTGTATGCTAAATCATTACCATTACAAATAGCTTATTTAATATATTTTAAAATGTTACCAATTTCATCTTACTTACATTTCGAGTTTTTTGATAATCCAACCCTGACATATTTTCCAGTCACGTACAATTCGTTCACACCGTCACTTTGGTTGGCTTTTCAATCCATTTCAAGCCATTAACCACAAACAATCCATGTGCTAATCCAGGCCATTCTCCCACCACAATCTGTCCGTCACACGCTGCAGACGTGCGTCCACACCCTACTGTGGCCCCACGTCACTTGCATTTTGACGTGTCCCATTGTTCGATAAAATCAACTGTGAAAAAGAGGCGTTAACCATTCTCATAGTGGAACGTTAAAAAAGGAAATGATTTAAAAGTTGAAATGGATTTTATAATTCATGAAGAAGAATTTAGATTTATTAAAGAAATATGCGTGGAATGAAGATTATAGTTAGGTGATCAATTTTGAAGTGATTTCAAAGTGATGCAATGTTTGGAAATCAAGAGTTTGAATTCTAGTGAATTTTGTACTGTAAGAAGTAGGGTAAGTTACAAATTATCGGTCAGTTTCACATATCTTCTTCTTCCATACACACAGAGAAATGATTAGTTGAATCGAATCAAATTTGATTTGTTTTGGCTCATATGAATGGGTTATTTTTGCGCCTACCTACGTGGTGAGTTGCAGGTACTACTTAAAAGTAGTTAAATTGACGTGAGTTAAAACAAAACTGTCGTTTTGACTCACTCCTAAACTTGAAAAAAGTAGCGCCAACTCGCAAAGTAAGTTAATTTATACACCAGATACATTGGATTAACAGTCTTTGTGAGTTCCTACAATACACTCTGTCATAGTTGTTTCAACATACTTAAAAATTCTCAAAAAAAAACTTTTAACTCTCATAGTAAGTTGATTCAATATATAAAATGAATTGAATTAACTAATGTTTGATGACACACCACGTCATAGTTGTTTTAACACAGGTGAAAACATGAATATAGTCCAACCAACTCACGTAATAAATTGATTCAAAGCATAAATTGGTGACCCATGTGATATGAGTAAACTTTTTTCTCTGTGTATAAGAAGAAAGAAACAATATAATAATCTTTACTTTTATTAAATAAAAATAAAAATCTTTATATAGTTTTTTGTTATATGACCGAAGATGTGGAACCGACCACAAGTTACTCTAACTCGTATAGTAACCGTTAGACGGTGCGGTCACTTCCAGTCTTTGCTCACCAATTATTGTCGTCTCATCTTTGCCTGTGTTTTGACTTGCGATCGATATTCAAAGAGGTTCACGCATGTTTGCACCCTCGCACCTCCGCAATCACTTCCAGCGCGAGGGAAGAACATGGGGTGGAATACTTTATTCTCTGGATCCTGCCTTTGACACCTCCCTAATCGGAATTGTCGCTCAGCTGATGGAACTTACGGTAGGCAGATTATTAAGCTCTTTTTCGGTCAGAGGTTTACGGTGATATTTCTCTATACCATCCCTGTGGTAAAATTATGTTCGTCGGATCGTTCAGCTTTGTTGTGTTACGGTGAATATTGATCGTAGGTATATCCTAATTTTAGCCTTTTTTTGACGGGAGTGTCTTATGAAATACTATTATATGCGTTTAAATTTTTTTTATTGTCGTATCAATATATATATTTCTATCATTGGTTATAGCCATTGATCGAAATCTAACAGTCGGAGATTATAATTCTCCAATTGAGATTTCATAGTACAGTAAAAATCCTGAGTTATGAAGCACTCGAGTAATGAAGACCTGAATTATGAAAAGCGCTTGAGTTGTGAAGTAGCTAGTTTTCTATGTTTTAATTATAGAAAATGATATATGTTAAGAATTTCGTCATAGTTATCCCTCAATAACAATAGTTTTCTATGATTTTAATCATAGAAAACTATCTAGTGGACCCGAGATATGAAGTGGTTCTGAGTTATGACAGAACCAATACTTCATAACTCAGAAATTTCAATTTTATTGAACAAACTTTTTTTAGAACTAATAAATAAATCTGTAGATAAATAAACAAAATAAATAAATCATATCCATCTTTTTTCTCAGTAATTTCTCTCTCTAACATTTATCACTGAAGACAAATAGAAAAAATCTCTAAAAGATTCACGTAGCGAAGTGCCCGGAAACATCATTTCAAAATTTCACAAGACATGGTCCCGAGCTCAATAAAAAGGCACTCAACATGACCCCAACACTGAGCTGAGTATTGTTTTTCCATATTAACTTCATCTGTTTCTGTGTAGAGAGGATTTGAAGTAAAAGGAATGGCATGAAAATGTGAGGAGAGAAGTATGCCGCCAATAAAAACAAGATGGAGGATGGGAAGGAAGAGTCAACTTAATTTATTACCATTGTCTTTAATGGGAATTTTTAAACAAACCAAAAAATTAGTTTGATTATTTAACAGGTAAGGTTTTTGATATATAAATTTTGAAGGAATATTTATATCAATGTTTTAACATAATTATTGACAGGTAGATTCAAAGACAGTGTATCTGTGATGATTTTTTCAGTTTACTATTGTAACTTCCTAAAAAGAAACTTTACTAATTCTAATCCTAGTAGATATTTTAAAAATTGGTCTGGGTAAACAACGACAAATTTGTAAGATTGGAAAATTGTAGGAAATTAGAAAACTGTGATTTGTAAAATTATTATCATGCAACGAGTCTTCTAACACAGACCATCAATTCGCTATACTGATAGCAAATACTTCCCTAATATTCTTTATAGCCAATAAGAGCACAAAGAAATAGCTACAATGCAGTTATATATCTACAGTCTGTACCGATAAACGATAAAATGATGAGGAGGTGAAGAGTTACCCTAACGATTTAGCGCACTATAATAATTCCAAGTCACTACCTATTATTGCCTTAGCGTGATAATCATCTATTCTTTCTATTAATTTGATGGCATTAAGTAAATAACATGTAATAGTGCCTTGTTTATTGCCTATCTAAAGAAGTAAAGACTCTATTTGGGTTTAGAGTTCTTATTCCCTAGATCATTTTAATGGATTATTAGTGCACAACCAAATGTAATAAATTAGGGGTAAAGTTGATGGTTCCATCATGAGATAGAAAATGTGATTGGTATCTACAGAATGTGATTGGTATCTACAGAATGTGATTGGTATCTACAGAATGTGTTTGGTATCTACAGAATGTGATTGGTATCTACAGAATGTGATTGGTATCTACAGAATGTGATTGGTATCTACAGAATGTGATTGGTATCTACAGAATGTGTTTGGTATCTACAGAATGTGATTGGTATCTACAGAATGTGATTGGTATCTACACAATGTGATTGGTATCTACAGAATGTGATTGGTATCTACGGAATGTGTTTGGTATCTACAGAATGTGATTGGTATCTACAGAATGTGATTGGTATCTACAGAATGTGATTGGTATCTACAGAATGTGATTGGTATCTACAGAATGTGTTTGGTATCTACAGAATGTGATTGGTATCTACAGAATGTGATTGGTATCTACAGAATGTGATTGGTATCTACACAATGTGATTGGTATCTACAGAATGTGATTGGTATCTACAGAATGTGATTGGTATCAACAGAATGTGATTGGTATCTACAGAATGTGATTGGTATTTACAGAATGTGATTGGTATCTACAGAATGTGATTGGTATCTACACAATGTGATTGGTATCTACAGAATGTGATTGGTATCTACAGAATGTGATTGGTATCAACAGAATGTGATTGGTATCTACAGAATGTGATTGGTATCTACAGAATGTGATTGGTATCTACAGAATGTGATTGGTATCTACAGAATGTGATTGGTATCTACAGAATGTGTTTGGTATCTACAGAATGTGATTGGTATTTACAGAATGTGATTGGTATCTACAGAATGTGATTGGTATCTACACAATGTGATTGGTATCTACAGAATGTGATTGGTATCTACAGAATGTGATTGGTATCAACAGAATGTGATTGGTATCTACAGAATGTGATTGGTATCTACACAATGTGATTGGTATCAACAGAATGTGATTGGTATCTACAGAATGTGATTGGTATCTACAGAATGTGATTGGTATCTACAGAATGTGATTGGTATCTACAGAATGTGATTGGTATCTACAGAATGTGATTGGTATCTACACAATGTGATTGGTATCTACACAATGTGATTGGTATCAACAGAATGTGATTGGTATCTACAGAATGTGATTGGTATCTACAGAATGTGATTGGTATCTACAGAATGTGATTGGTATCTACAGAATGTGATTGGTATCTACACAATGTGATTGGTATCTACACAATATATATGTGATTGGTATCTACAAAATGTGATTGGTATCTACACAATGTATATGTGATTGATCCACTACCCAAATCCAAAACAACCTTATTGAAGCTATTTATCCTATTATTTTGAAATTAAGATTAAATACCATTTAAGTCATATCGGTCATATAAGTCATATCGGTCATATAATAAGTCCTATCGGTTATATAAGTCATATCGGTCATATAAGTCATATCGGTCATATAATAAGACCTATCGGTTATATAAGTCATATCGGTCATATAAGTCATATCGGTCATATAAGTCATATAATCAGTTATATAAGTCAAATCGGTCATATAATAAGTCCTTTCGGTCATATAAGTCTATCGGTCATATAAGTCTATCGGTCATATAAGTTTATCGATCATCTAAGTCTATCGATCATATAAGTCTATCGGTCATATAAGTCAATCGGTCATATAAGTCATATCGGTCATATAAGTCTATCGGTCATCTAAGTCTATCGGTCATATAAGTCTATCGGTCATATAAGTCTATCGGTCATATAAGTCTATCGGTCATATAAGTCTATCGGTCATATAAGTCTATCGGTCATATAAGTCTATCGGTCATATAAGTCTATCGGTCATATAAGTCTATCGGTCATATAAGTCTATCGATCATATAAGTCTATCGGTCATATAAGTCTATCGGTCATATAAGTCTATCGGTCATATAAGTCTATCGGTCATATAAGTGATAGGTCATATAAGTCTATCGGTCATATAAGTCTATCGTTCATATAAGTTTATCGGTCATATAAGTCTATCGGTCATATAAGTCTATCGGTCATATAAGTCTATCGGTCATATAAGTCTATCGGTCATATAAGTCTATCGGTCATATAAGTCTATCGGTCATATAAGTCTATCGGTCATATAAGTCTATCGGTCATATAAGTCTATCGGTCATATAAGTCTATCGGTCATATAAGTCTATCGGTCATATAAGTGATAGGTCATATAAGTCTATCGGTCATATAAGTCTATCGTTCATATAAGTCTATCGGTCATATAAGTCTATCGGTAATATAAGTCTATCGGTCATATAAGTCTATCGGTCATATAAGTCTATCGGTCATATAAGTCTATCGGTCATATAAGTCTATCGGTCATATAAGTCTATCGTTCATATAAGTCTATCGGTCATATAAGTCTATCGGTCATATAAGTCTATCGGTCATATAAGTCTATCGGTCATATAAGTCTATCGGTCATATAAGTCTATCGGTCATATAAGTCTATCGGTCATATAAGTCTATCGATCATATAAGTCTATCGGTCATATAAGTCTATCGGTCATATAAGTCTATCGGTCATATAAGTCTATCGGTCATATAAGTGATAGGTCATATAAGTCTATCGGTCATATAAGTCTATCGTTCATATAAGTTTATCGGTCATATAAGTCTATCGGTCATATAAGTCTATCGGTCATATAAGTCTATCGGTCATATAAGTCTATCGGTCATATAAGTCTATCGGTCATATAAGTCTATCGGTCATATAAGTCTATCGGTCATATAAGTCTATGGTCATATAAGTCTATCGGTCATATAAGTCTATCGGTCATATAAGTCTATCGGTCATATAAGTGATAGGGTCATATAAGTCTATCGGTCATATAAGTCTATCGTTCATATAAGTCTATCGGTCATATAAGTCTATCGGTCATATAAGTCTATCGGTCATATAAGTCTATCGGTCATATAAGTCTATCGGTCATATAAGTCTATCGGTCATATAAGTCTATCGGTCATATAAGTCTATCGGTCATATAAGTCTATCGGTCATATAAGTCTATCGGTCATATAAGTCTATCGGTCATATAAGTCTATCGGTCATATAAGTCTATCGTCATATAAGTCTATCGGTCATATAAGTCTATCGGTCATATAAGTCTATCGGTCATATAAGTCTATCGGTCATATAAGTCTATCGGTCATATAAGTCTATCGGTCATATAAGTCTATCGGTCATATAAGTCTATCGGTCATATAAGTCTATCGGTCATATAAGTCTATCGGTCATATAAGTCTATCGGTCATATAAGTCTATCGGTCATATAAGTCTATCGGTCATATAAGTCGATAGGTCATATAAGTCTATAGGTCATATAAGTCTATCGGTCATATAAGTCTATCGGTCATATAAGTCTATCGGTCATATAAGTCTATCGGTCATATAAGTCTATCGGTCATATAAGTCTATCGGTCATATAAGTCTATCGGTCATATAAGTCTATCGGTCATATAAGTCTATCGGTCATATAAGTCTATCGGTCATATAAGTCTATCGGTCATATAAGTCTATCGGTCATATAAGTCTTTCGGTCATATAAGTCTATCGGTCATATAAGTCTATCGGTCATATAAGTCTATCGGTCATATAAGTCTATCGGTCATATAAGTCTATCGGTCATATAAGTCTATCGGTCATATAAGTCTATCGGTCATATAAGTCTATTGGTCATATAAGTCTATCGGTCATATAAGTATGTTTATTCATTTCTCTTAATTTCTTTTTGGTTGCAGTTCAATAGACATTTCAATGAGAAGTGCGTCAAATAATATCAATATTATCAGCCACTTGCAACATCCTTCTGATATCATACATAAATTTACATTAAATTGTTGTTAATCTTCTTAACTTTATATTATCTCAGTCTATATTGGAAAAATAAACTTCATTGATAAATAGGATAAATGAAATTTTAAGTAGTTGATATTTCTATGTAAACAGTTACATAGACCGAACTGTAACACATCGATTGTTTGAAGTTATAAAAAATTATGAATTAATTTTATAATTATTTTTATTCATATATTAAATTTATAATTTTTTTTATTTATAAATTAATTTTATAAATTCTATAAATTTTTGATCGAAATCGATTTTTCTATGTCTCAGATTTCGATAATTCTAAGTCTATAATCTTAAAAATCAATAAAATTCTTTTAGATTGTTCGTTGTTTAAAATTTCGTTTGTTTGATGTCTAATTATTTGAAAGTTTGATATCTAAGATTTAAAAAATTCGTTTTCTAAAAATTTCGATTGTTCGATGTCAATATTCTTCCCTGAGTGTTGAGAGATATCTCTTGCAACTGCAAATCTCTCCCTCTATTGGTGTGAAATGATAATATATATCGCACTGAAGTTTCCCTCCTGCCGGCTGTTTATTATTGATGAAGATAACTTGACGTGCCCTCGGTGCAAAGAAATTCCCTCACCGTCTTTTGTGCTCTAATATTCCGCTGAATATATTCTGCCACTTGCTTCTGGCTCGAAAAATACTTTAGAGCTCTTGTGTCTTAGATAGGCACACCTGTACCCAATCTGAACAGTTACAATTGGCAGATATTATTGTATAACGAACAAGAGATTTACTCAGATCGTCTATTATTGTCGATTACTGTGAATACTGATGGTATTTTATTGTAAAATATCATAATTATAGGTAATATCGTCAGCATTTTTTATAGGGAATGTTCGGGTATAGACGATGGA
The DNA here is from genome assembly GCA_947561585.1 of Caprella mutica. Classification (NCBI taxonomy): domain Eukaryota; kingdom Metazoa; phylum Arthropoda; class Malacostraca; order Amphipoda; family Caprellidae; genus Caprella; species Caprella mutica. The sequence continues at coordinate 40,791 of CANNZV010002171.1, read as the reverse complement.
CTGCAAGGGTTATAAATTTATAATAAATTACGATTGTATTTTAATCCGATAATTTATCGTCGTGGATTACTAATCTTTTTTTATCATCGTCTATATATAGTCGCCCACCAAAACCATACGATTAGAAGTTTCCGACTACATAGATATTCAAGACGAATTTTCAAGTTAATTTGATACACATTATAATTACAATTAGATATTTTCTACTAATTTTGTGATTGGGTAAGTTACGAATAATCGGTCAGTTCTACATCTTCAGTCATATAAGAAAAAAACGATATTAAAATAATAATTATATATATCGTAAATTCTTATATGACCGAAGTTGTGTAACTGCCCTATAATTTATAACATACCCTACAATACATTTCCCCATGTTAGTTCACTCCTCACTAAATCCTAATTGGCAACTCTCTAATATGAGATGTGGCATCAATAATGCTGTCTTTAGTTCGTGTTACCTGAAGAAATTTGGTAGAATCGAACAACATAATTGTACTGGAACATTGGAAATACTTTTAACTGACACTTCTATATTGTTTATAAACTATATTGAAATACTATATAGTAATATACATCTAAAATATTGATGATTTACATGCAATGAGAGTGTTTTAATTTATATATAGGGTTTATTTAATTATTTGAGTAATGTTCTGAATATCGTGATTGGTTATATCCAGAGGTGGACAGCGGCACTTTGAAAATCAGCGGCGCTGCCACTGTTGCTACATTCTCAAAGACACAGCGACGCTGCCGCTACACCAAAATATAGCGGCAGCGCTACAGTGTTACTTTTCAAAGAAAATTATTATATATGCTTTAAAATCTAATTTATTGTATTTACGGCCGCGTAAAGTGAAAAAAATTATTTCTGATCCCATGAAGAAGATTACTCGCAAGAATACGGGCAATAAGAATAACCACGAGACACAACTTGTCCTTGATGAAGAGAGAACTCAAGAGTGAGGCAGTTTTTAAGTGTCGGTGTGGAAAACTTTTCAAAACCACCCACCCACTGCAGAATACTGAAAGTATTCGCCTCCTATGTGTCACCTGTTGCTAGGCCTCTTTCGAAAGACATTCATAAAAATTAAAGGTTACTATGGGCGGTTAAGTATCTTGAGACTGATTACTGATTACCAAACGGTACTCTACAGAGACAAAATTCGTGTCACTCTCGACGGCTCTGATGAATTTCACGTCAATTTGAGGGTGGAGTGGTGATAATTTGGGCTGGGACAATCGGAGATGAACTGGTCAGATCTTCCAGGATTCTAGGAGTTAAAATTAATTCTGAAAATTATATTGACTTTTTGAAGGATGAATTTGTTCATTGGCTGAAAAGGAAACGTACTGCGTTCAAAAATGTCATTTTCATGCATGACGGCGCTACTTTTCACTCAGCTAAGGCAACTGTGAATTTCCTGAGGAGTAATAAGTTCGTCGATGATAAGTTGATTTTATGGTCCAGTCTCTCTTTCCAGATTTATACTTAATCTAAAACCTTCTGTTCATCCTGAAGTAGAATGTGTATGTGGGAGTTAGGACGTCAGTTCTCTTCGAAAGTTTGGCTCTGGAAGGAAACTGAATTGACTCTGATGCAATTCAGTTATTGACAGATATGTTGGATAAGCGTCTTTTGAAAGTGGTGAAAAAAAAGAGGAAATAAACCGGATATTAACTTGAGATTAGCAGTTTTAGACATGACTCTTCATCTGTGATTAAAAATATATTTTACTGTAAATTTCCCTTGAACGCTATTGTTTAAAAAAATTCAATAGAATTATTTAAAGCATTTATTATTCCATTTTTAGTGTGATACACAAGACCTTAGAACACTGAAAACTTGTAATATATCCGAAATCTATTTTGAATTTTCTTTCAATTTCAAGTTACTCGCAATGAAGATGAATATTTCCTGAAATTTTCAAGGCAAACTATCAAGTTAAACCCATCTTATCACAAAAAAAAAAACACATCTGCATAGATGCGTAAGACGTTTTGTAAGTTGATCGCACTATGCATCTTTGTCTTAATATCAAATATTCACATTGCGTATCATCATTATAACATCAGTTGTTCGTAATGCGAATCATTGTGTTCGAATATCAGTTGGTCGCACTGCGCGGATTCGTCTGAATATCACTCACAACTGATATGCTATGTGTAGGGTAGCACACTTGTTTCGACTTGTGTCAAGATTCTCAGGTAATTTAAACAGTTTTTGATTTTAAAAGAAACGGCAGCGCTGTGTAGCAGCACCGCTGCCGCTACACAGAAGAGAAGCGCCGTTTGTAGCGCGCGTTACAAGTAGCGGCGCTGTGCCCACCTATGGTTATATCCAGTTTACTTCTAAATTTAGTTTTAATATATGGTATTGAAATAGAATAAAATTCAATTCCCTCACTCCATTTCCCTCACTCTATTTCCCTCACTCCATTTCCCTCACTCTATTTCCCTCACTCTATTTCCCTCACTCTATTTCCCTCATTTCCCTCACTCCCTTTCCTTCACCTAATTTCCCTCACTGCATTTCCCTCATTCCATTTCCCTCACTCTATTTCCCTCACTCTATTTCCCTCACTCTATTTCCCTCACTCTATTTCCCTCACTCTATTTCCCTCACTCTATTTCCCTCACTCTATTTCCTTCACTCTATTTCCCTCACTCTATTTCCTTCACTCTATTTCCCTCACTCTATTTCCCTCACTCTATTTCCCTCACTCTATTTTCCTCACTCTATTTTCCTCACTCTATTTCCTTCACTCTATTTCCCTCACTCTATTTCCCTCACTCTATTTCTCTCAGGTCAGAGGGCAATGAATGGCTCTATTCTCTCACTTATCTCAGATGGGTTAAGTTCAATTTTATTCATAGAATTTCTCGCTTCCGCGATTTCTGAATGCGTTACAGTAACTTATTACAGGAGTAGAGTTATAGTGCAGGTGCTATAGCCTAGTATAGCCTAGAGTTATAGTGCAGGTGCTATAGCCTAGTATAGCCTAGAGTTATAGTTATAGTGCAGGTGCTATAGCCTAGTATAGCCTAGAGTTATAGTTATAGTGCAGGTGCTATAGCCTAGTATAGCCTAGAGTTATAGTGCAGGTGCTATAGCCTAGTATAGCCTAGAGTTATAGTTATAGTGCAGGTGCTATAGCCTAGTATAGCCTAGAGTTATAGTTATAGTGCAGGTGGTAGAGCCTAGAGTTATAGTTATAGTGTAGGTGGTATAGCCTAGAGTTATAGTTGAGGTATAGCCTACTGTTATAATTAAGGTATAGCCTAGGGTTATAGTACAAGTGCTATAGCCTAGTGTTATTGATAAGGTATAGCCTAAAGTTAGAGTGCAGGTGGTATAGCCTAGTGTTATAGTTAGCACAGGTGATATACAGTGTTAATCCAGACTAAAATAGATTTTCATATGTTCGACAAATTCCATCTCATTCAAACTATTCATTTCAAATATGCACCCAGTCTAAAATTTTCAAGCGGCAGATCGTCTATTATATATGGAATGTCCGTTTAAAGACGATAGACAATTTGTGAGTTTTTCAAAGTAGAATAAGGTACGATTGTACAACGGACACTCGGCGGATGTGATTTTCTGACTGGGTATAGTTTCAGTTGTATCTACAGTAGAACTCCTCTATAATGAAATCTTCTATAGTGAATGTAGTGTCCTTTATTCTGTCATTAAATTGCCATTACTATATTAAACTATCAGCTATTTATGTCAGACTAAAGAAAATATGTTCATCGAAGTGTTCCACTTTAGTAGGTATATGGTCAGTTCATACCCACCGCATTTATTGCATCGGAAGAGAAGCTTTTAAGTTCTTAAGTGTACGGAACACGTAATCTCCGTAGCTTTGTACTGAGTAACTTACGGACAGACCTCTAAGCTGTTGGTACCTTTTACACACAATGGTACTATCCTTATGCTTAATATAAGCTGCTGAAAAGAAGTACTTGTACCGAGATATGGAAGTTGGTACAAAAATATTGAACTTAGAAAAAGATTTACAGGGAATTTGACAGCTGGATGAAAATTTAAAATAAAAACGTTTTCATGAATAACAAAAACACCAAAAATGTTTCGTTAGCGAAATATTGATGCGCTGATTCTAAAGTAATTTTTCGACAAAGAAACATTTTAAAAATTTTGTTTTTAATGGAAAGTTTTTATTTTCGGTTTTATGCAAGAAGTCAAATTTTGTAAGATCTAAAATGAAACAACCTGTATAAGTAACAAAAGTTGATACAGTCTAACTGTAAATGTTGCTGCATTATAAATATATTGCTAAATTAGAACAACAGTAGTTAGATGTACAGTCAAAGAAAAGTATATCCGTAATAATTTGTTCACAGCTTACAAAAAGAAACTTTACTAATTTTAAGGTTTGTAGATATTTTTAAATTGGTCTGGGTACACGATGACAAATTAGTAAGATTTGAAAATAATAGGTTATTAGAAATGTAAGATTAAAGAAATTACCATCATGCAGAGACTCTTTTCTCTGATAGTACTAACAGTCGTTCTATTTAATAATATAAGTTTTAATTCCCTCTAGTGGAGCATTATACGTTCTACTCATTTCTACCGGATGCATTCTTCCGTGTCTGTGCCGGAGATTTTATTTTTAGGACTAGTAAGTCACTATGGATGTTCGTACAGGCACAGTTGAAGAGGTATGCATTAGTGAAATCGTGTTATGGGGATTGAAACTGGCTTGGAATTTTAGATAATATAGAGCATACACAGCAAACTCTTAATTGATGCGCTAGTTTAAAATGTCCAGTGCTTAGCAATGTCCACTGCTTAGCAATGTCCACTGCTTAGCAATGTCCACTTCTTAGCAATGTCCACTGCTTAGCAATGTCCACTTCTTAGCAATGTCCACTGCTTAGCAATGTCCACTGCTTAGCAATGTCCACTGCTTAGCAATGTCCACTGCTTAGCAATGTGCACTGCTTAGCAATGTCCAGTGCTTAGCAGTGTCAACTGCTTAGCAGTGTCAACTGCTTAGCAATGTCCACTGCTTAGCAATGATATTTTACAACAGTTCCCCTTTTATGGAGAGTGCAGTAGAACCTTTGTATGTGTCCCCTAAGACTTTGGAGAGTCAACACATCGCTTGGAACATTTGCAATATTTTAGAACAACGGGTTTTACATTTTAATAACCACGAATTGAGAGGTGAAATTGATAGAGATAGACCACGTATTAAGGAAAAGCGTAAAAGGAAGTTCCATCATTTATTGCAGAGATTAAAATGTAAATTCAGAAATGAATAAGTTTGATGATTTAAAATTTTAAACTATCATATGATTGAAGAATGGATTCATTTTCTCATCGGTAATTTGTGTATTCTGTTATAAATAAGATCTAATAATTAGGCATTTATTGCATTAACACATATAAAGTGTGTTCTTATTCAGTTCAAGTTACTTAATATGATCACCAAAACTATAAAGAGTTAATACTACTACAATATTAATAGTAACAAATTTAAATAGTATACCGTAAACATCAATTTGTCATCAATAACATTTGTTAATAATTAGAGTGTATTAACTTTATCAATCTCATTATTCATTCTAATATTAATACCATCCACAAACTAGAATCTGTTCTTCATTACACCAAAGTTTGTAATTAGTATTTTTAAACCCCCTGATCAGGTTAAGATTCTTTCTATTGACTCCTTTATTCGCGTGAAATGTTTTCGGAGATAAACTGATTTGCTAAAAGTTCTTATCTTTGATATTCACCAAAGCTGAGCCAGTGAAATTATCTGTAAAAAGAGCATCATTGTATAGCTTAGCCTAAAGTTAATTTAAGTCACTATTTTTATCTGCAGAATCTAAAAGGGGTCGTTTTTATGGTCTCAACTTTTGGGATCTGAAGCCCTCGTTATCATGCGAAGAATTTTACCTAATGAAAATTCTTTGGCATCGAGAGAATCTATCGATTGAATTATCCTTCCCTCTATTATATTTCGCGATGATTAGTATGATAATCACAATTAGTATGATAATCATAATTAGTATGATAATCATAATTAGTATGATTAGTATGATAACATTATTAACAATGATTTTTTAGAAAAATAAAACGATTTAGTGCAAAATATGATTAAAGTAAATATACTTTTCATTATCATTATTTTTCTAACATTGAAATAAATCCAGTGCGAATGTGCGAGTAAGTCAAATCTCGTTTGATTGGCCACAAAAGAAATATTTCGTCAGATTGTCATAATGAATTAATTATTACGGTTCTAATTTAACATTTTTCGAATGAATGAAGTGTAAAGTAGGGAACCAATTGGAAAACAATTTCCTAGTACACTTGGTACTGATATGTGTTACACATGGTACTGATATGTGTTATACATGGTACTGATATGTGTTATACATGGTACTGATATGTGTTACACATGGTACTGATATGTGTTATACATGGTACTGATATGTGTTACACATGGTAGTGATATGTGTTCCACATGGTAGTGATATGTGTTACACATGGTAGTGATATGTGTTACACATGGTACTGATATGTGTTACATATGGTAGTGATATGTGTTCCACATGGTAGTGATATGTGTTACACATGGTACTGATATGTGTTACACATGGTACTGATATGTGTTATACATGGTACTGATATGTGTTACACATGGTAGTGATATGTGTTCCACATGGTAGTGATATGTGTTACACATGGTACTGATATGTGTTACACATGGTAGTGATATGTGTTACACATGGTACTGATATGTGTTACACATGGTACTGATATGTGTTATACATGGTACTGATATGTGTTACACATGGTACTGATATGTGTTATACATGGTACTGATATGTGTTACACATGGTAGTGATATGTGTTCCACATGGTAGTGATATGTGTTACACATGGTACTGATATGTGTTACACATGGTACTGATATGTGTTACACATGGTAGTGATATGTGTTCCACATGGTAGTGATATGTGTTACACATGGTACTGATATGTGTTACACATGGTACTGATATGTGTTCCACATGGTACTGATATGTGTTCCACATGGTACTGATATGTTTTCCACATGGTAGTACCTGTGACTATTTTAGATGATTTGTATAGATGTAAATAGGGTGCATCTGTGCCGTTCTTTCATGTGACTCTCACACAAAGGTTTGTCAATTTTGTAATGGGTGTTCTAGACCATCAAAGCGATTGCTTCTGTCAGTAAGTAATCTTTTCACTGCAATCTCTTACAACTTTTTCCCTCATAGGCTGCTTTCTTTCATGTAGGTACAATGTAAATACACACTCAGTAACTAAGAGTACTTTGCCTAATTCAAAATAGGGTGAACTGCTCCATTCATTGAAATGTTATTTTAAAATATAGATAGAGGAATGACTCATACTCTGACACCCCCAGTACTCGGAAATTGGACGTTTCCCTATGTCACGATTAAATTTGACATTTAGAAATGTCTGATTGAACCATAATTTCCTATGTTAATACCCAGTTTCCAATTACTGCGAGTCTCTATACTCTCTAGTTATTAAATCATGCCATTATTATAATTTGTTGAAATTCTGCGTAGTTTCTTAGTTCTTTTAATATATTTGAAACGTTTTTCTTCATTTACCAAAAAAGAAATGATGTCAATAATTGTATGAAGATATAACAATTGCTCTAAAATAGGTACCTTCTAAATTAATATCTTCCCATTACTCGACCTGATGCTGACAGTACATTTGGAGTAGTGCACTCTCAGAAGGGTAGTGCACTCTCAGAAGGGTAGTGCACTCTCAGAGGGGTAGTGCACTCTCAGAAGGGTAGTGCACTCTTAGAGGGGTAGTGCACTCTTAGAGGGGTAGTGCACTCTCAGAGGGGTAGTGCACTCTTAGAGGGGTAGTGCACTCTCAGAGGGGTAGTGCACTCTCAGAGGGGTAGTGCACTCTCAGAGGGGTAGTGCACTCTCAGAAGGGTAGTGCACTCTTAGAGGGGTAGTGCACTCTTAGAGGGGTAGTGCACTCTCAGAGGGGTAGTGCACTCTTAGAGGGGTAGTGCACTCTCAGAGGGGTAGTGCACTCTCAGAGGGGTAATGCACTCTTAGAGGGGTAGTGCACTCTCAGAGGGGTAGTGCACTCTTAGAGGGGTAGTGCACTCTTAGAGGGGTAGTGCACTCTCAGAGGGGTAGTGCACTCTCAGAGGGGTAGTGCACTCTTAGAGGGGTAGTGCACTCTCAGAGGGGTAGTGCACTCTTAGAGGGGTAGTGCACTCTCAGAGGGGTAGTGCACTCTTAGAGGGGTAGTGCACTCTTAGAGGGGTAGTGCACTCTTAGAGGGGTAGTGCACTCTCAGAGGGGTAGTGCACTCATAAATTAGAACTTTTACGGCCAACTTTTGGTCACCTGCCATTCATCAAATTGAGAGGAGGATTTATCGCGGAGATGATCTTAACTTTTGCAGGTGCATCTGAAGTTCTTTGGGAGCTTTTCGACGCTGACTCGGTTTGTTGATTGTAAGATTAATTATGTAAATAGTTTGAACATAAATCATTTCATTGAGTGATGAAGTTTTAGTAAAGTATTAAGGTACTATTAACTACAAGAGATCGTATTAGAGAATGTAGTTACTTTTTTCTTCTCGACTGACTTTTTTTCCTATGCCTCATGCTGGTCATATTATCAGTCGATAATCAGTCTAATAAATAACTCTTAAATCACATCTTGTCACGCTAATACTGTGCAGTATATTCAGTGACTCGTGACATTAATGAATCAATAAGTTTATATCAATAAAAAAGTATATAAGAATTGAACACTTCAATGGAATTATAATTCGCATTCTACTTTTCAGTTTCTTGAAGGCTTATGCCCGGCTTTTGTTAGTTTTTCAGTTTTTCGCCCTGAATCTCTTGTAATTCCTGTTCTTGAAATGAAATCTGCCTGAGCTGGAAATATGATTCTTGGTATCTTGTTTCAGATGAGTACAAAGGATTGTATTTCTGAAACAAATCCTTTTTCTTACATGACCGAATATACGAAACTAACCGATAATCCGTATTTTACCCTATTTTGATTGCTATTTTCTGTAATTTATTGGTGAATGTGCATTTCATCCGATCGAGGATTGTAAAAATGCCTCTTTTTTTTTTACTGCGTATCTCTCTACTCATCTAAATTTAGCTTTAGGATTATCTCTATGCCAACAGACGCTAGAGTCTCCCTCCAGCTAACAATTTGAAATATGCCCCTATGTTTCAAAACTCGTCATTCTTTGCTTTCCCCTCGCTGAGAAACTTTTCCGATACTATCTGTAAATTCGCCATCGGAAATCTATAAGAGAGGCTCCATGTGAATCCTCTCATGATCTCACTAATATTTTCGGATTCTGTGATTTCGGCCGGACAAAGTAGAAGTTGGATGGGTTCTTTTGATGAACAGGTCAGCCATCCAAGAACTTCCATTTCTGCAACTCCATATCCTGCACAACAACCTTGTGTTAGACTTATGAAGAAGGATTTTCGATGTTTTGAGCAGGTAGTTATGCTATTGATGATGTAAGCAGCTTACGGTTGGATGCGCATTCATTGTTTGTGAAGGAATTCTAAAGATTTTTGCATCAGTTGTTATTGAGCTCTGTTATGATATCCAGTCAGTCACTAATTGCAATAGCTTCCTATTGTTATTAACCATACAGATGGATGTTTTAAAGAGTGGGATAAATAGAATAGGATAGTGATTATTAATAACGAAGGATTGTTCTTCAACCGTATTAATTAATTCGAATCATATAATAATTATAAATTGTGAAGAATCTATATAGAGTGGCCATTTTTCTACCGCATTTTAATATTTTTGTTGTTATTTGAATGATTTAAAAGTGGTATTGTGAAAAGAATCAATCTATTTCTTGTACCTGAGCTCTTCTAGAAAAAAATCTTGCCGTTATTTCAATTGTGTTTCAAAAGAAATGAGAACTCTTCGCTAAAATATCTATAAAAAAGAATGGATTGCTGAAGTTTCTTTTATCTAGTCATTTATCTGAAGAAGTTTGCATTAAGTTTCCTAGAGCCCTTTACTTTGAAGGTATTATCGGACTCATCTCAGTGCTCTCAAAAGGATTTGGTCACTCTTACATATTTTCTCTGTTATACCCTCCGACCTGTGAGAAATCATAGGAAATATTCTCTTAAGCATTTAGCATTTCACTGGAAATTATTACTTCAATATTAAATTGATGTAAATTGAGTGAAGTATATTTCTTAATTATTTCAAACTTGAAAACTCACTTAGTTTTAATTTTTTTTATAAATCAAATTTGAAATGATATTGATGACATATTTTATAACTGTTGAAAATAATATATAGAAGTGAATTTAGCATCTGCAATAGCCGCCAGAAGTTAAATGATTGATATATTTTCTGAGTTCTTCACCAGATAAATTTCACATCAATCATAGTACCCACTATTTCCCCTCGCTATATCCATTTCTCTCAAGACAATCTTATTTATCCCTCAGAGCATCTCAAGGGTCAGTAGTTCTTTTGTTGCATTAATATCATATCTCATTTGTTATTCCTATCAGGGACTCCATCTCTAACTTCTCCATCGATACCACCAATAAATTGGTTGCGATCTTCCTTGTCAATTGCAGTATGCTAATGTTCACTAATGTCTATTTGTTAAGTTTATATTCCTAGAGAGATGTTCTATTCTTTCTCTATGATAGTCCATAGATTTCTATGTCAATACTCTGTCCATTGTAAATTCTATTAGCATAGTAATCAATTCTGTACTGTGTACTCTGGCGTATATCAAGTGTTGTAATTGGGTTTCTGATATGAGAAATGCCTAATTACCATTTGAATTGGTTCTTAGCTCACACTGCACCGCAATTGACGACTTCAGTTAATACGATTATGTGTCTAATTATTACAGCGGTAATTAATGAATGCATCGATGTTGTAAGGTCTGTGTGTGTTATGAAATCTTCGAAGTTTCTCTGACTATCTGTTTGTAACTACAGTGAAATCCTGAGTTCTGAAGTATTGGTTCATTCATAATCAAAGGTATTTCATATCTCGGGTACACTAAATAGTTTTCTATGATTACATTCATAGAAAACTGTGGCAATTGGGGATAACTATGACGCAATTCTTGACATATATCTTTTTCTATAATTTAAACATAGAAAACTATCTAGTGCATATGAAGTGGATCTAAGTTACGAAAGAACCAATATTTCGTATCTCAGGAGTGTTACTGTACTTTTACTGTAATGCGCATGTGAATTTTTTTGACTTTTTGTATCTGAGTGATAGGATCTTCTATCACAGTGATATATCCCTGTACTCCTAAGGATCTTCTATCACAGTGATATATCCCTGTCCTCCTGAGGATCTTCTATCACAGTGATATATCCTTGTACTCCTAAGGATCTTCTATCACAGTGATATATCACTGTACTCCTAAGGATCTTCTATCACAGTGATATATCCCTGTACTCCTAAGGACCTTCTATCACAGTGATATATCCCTGTCCTCCTGAGGATCTTCTATCACAGTGATATATCCTTGTACTCCTAAGGATCTTCTATCACAGTGATATATCACTGTACTCCTAAGGATCTTCTATCACAGTGATATATCCCTGTACTCCTAAGGATCTTCTATCACAGTGATATATCACTGAACTCCTAAGAATCTTCTATCACAGTAATATATCACTGTACTCCTAAGGATCTTCTATCACAGTGATATATCCCTGTACTCCTAAGGATCTTCTATCACAGTGATATATCCCTGTACTCCTAAGGATCTTCTATCACAGTGATATAACCCGGTACTCCTAAGGATCACCTGCAGTGATTCGGTTGACTGAGGAGTGCTCTCTTGTAATAATTAGTCCTTGCCTTCCAATTGTGAACTAATTGATGAATTGCTCTAATTTGACTGACGCGTCCCCTGCACACTCATACGCGTCTCTCAAGAGGCTCTAGAAACAAATGAAGTCCCATCTTGGCAAATTGGAACCCGAGGATTTATTGTGTTTCTGAATAATTTGCACAGATAAATGTATTTAAATTCAGTAGTAGAATTATTAAGGCGAAGAAGGAGAGCACTAATTCATGGTAAGTTTCAAGCAGACTTCTTTTTCTTCATGCTACTCCTGAACACAGTTTATGCGAGTTCAAGGGACGTTCAAGTTGAATGTCAAGTACTCTAAACTGTTTATTTTTCCTTTGAGTTAGGTTTTAGAAGGCAAACTTCCTGCTATTTACGTATTCGTCAGTGGAGCTTCAAGTTTGAAGTGTCAAATAATGCATGTCAATGGAAGAACCAAATTTTATCGAGTATTGGCCAAATTTGCATGATTGAAAAGCTCCAGAGGCACTAAAGTGTTGGAACATTTTTTCACCGTGTGAACAATGAACGAAGAGTTTAAATATTATCAGCTTGTTGGTAGGAGAAAATAGTCGGTGAAAGTTAGGAAATTCATTCAATTTTTATCGCGTTCAAGAAAACACTAAAATAACGAAAATTGTACGGACAGAGAAAAATGTATATGTGATGTTTTTTACGCAGTTTACTAATTTCTTATTTACAAAAGAAGCTTTACTGTTATGCATGTAGATATTTTAAAATTTGTGTGGGTAGACGACAAATTTGTAAGATTTCCAAAAGAAAATTAGAAAACTGTGATTTGTGAAAATTAACAACATTGATAATACTTGAGCGGAATGTATTTTATTTAAATTCTATTTTTTTAGATTTTTACTTCACATTATTCAAATCAAACGACGTTTCACAACTAATACCTTTGCAATTCATTCATTTAAATCATTCATGGTATATCTGCGAATGCACCTAAGTACTTTGCCGTGTATTTGCCGTAAGAATTGGTCTGTTGCTAAATGATTCAGGCCGCATGAGTCGCCTTCATAAAACATACAATGGAACTAATGTGGCCATAAGTCAGCCATAATTGTTAGTCATAAGTTGTAACGGGACTAACATTGGACTAGTCGGCCACACAGTCTGTGACAAAGAACTGCACAGTCGTGTGTGGTCTCAGTCTGTACTTTGTGAGTACTTTGCCAGTAACTTATATGTACTTTGCCTGTACTTTAATATGTACTTTGCTTGTACTTTAATATGTACTTTGCTTGTACTTTATATGTACTTTGCTTATACATTAATTGCTTTGTACTTATTTCGTACGTACTTTGTATGTACTTTGTCTGTACTTTGTATGTACTTTGCTTGTACTTAATATGTACTTTAATATATAGTTTAAATTTGCTTCGTCTGTACTTTATCATGTTCGTTTTCTGCACTATGTTTGTACTTTAATATATACTTAGTCTTTACTTAAATATGTACTTTGTCTTTACTCTGTTTGTACTTTGCCTGTACTTTAACATGTACTTTGAGTGCCGTTAGATAAAAGGAAAAGAGTCACGCTAGATATATATAAATGCTCTCAATTAAATGCTTCATATTTTATATGCGACTGAAAGAATTTTGTTTATATTTATTTCACGGCAAAATAAAATAACATATATTAAAAAAATAGTGCATTCTTGTTAATGTATTTTGTATTAAATTTACAATAAAGGTACATTGATGAAATATAATATTTTTAAATGATGAATTAAATGAGTTCAATGAACGCAATAAAAGGTGGCCGAAAATTTCAGTCTCAGAATTATAAATGACCTCTCAACATATATAACCATTATCTAGTTTGCTGTATTCGCTAGTTTGTTGTACTTCACACTTCATGATTGTTTAATGACCTGACAGGGGGGGTTGGGGAGGTGGCACGCCCCCCGAATCATCTAATTCATAGGTTTTATTTATGGCTGAGACCGAATTTTCCGCTCAAATCTAATGTTAACTAAATGTGAAAACATGCTGAAATTACTAATGTTACGTATCATTTTACAGCGGTTAATGATGTTATTCGCTTTTAATAAATACACTACACATTTTAGTATCCATGATTTCAACTTTTTCTATTATTGTTCTTCAATAGCACCATTATAAACTGAGACCGAAATTTCCTATAACCGTAGTACACGTACACTGAAAGTACATACCTCAGTAAAAAAAAGTTACTTTATTTTCCCAAGATTAAACTCTTGTGATTCTTCAATTTACCGTGATATACTTTCATGTACATAAATTTACTGCACAGGTTTTGTCATAGTAACATAAGTGTGTATTTCTTTGATGGATCACAAATAATAAATGTAAATGAAACATTTGAAATTTTATTAATTTGATGAAAAGCAAAAACACCATATATAAAATTGGTTCAGAAATTGAATAATTTTATTCGCTAATAAAAACATAAAATATAATGAAACAAAAAAACTTCACATTCAACAATTGCATATTATATCATTCATTCATCACATTCATCTTCATTATCATTATGAGCTATAAAATATGAGCTTAGTCTACTGTACTAAATTACTCATAGTTTTAATTAACTAAAAAATAATTACAACTAATGGTCTAACACATGCGAAGCTAATTTGTTGAGTTATTATTACTATAACTATATATATAATGTATGTGACTATCATAATCTAAGTGATTATTAGAGTATAATAATGTAAGTGATTATTAGAGTATAATAATCTAAGTGATTATTATAGTATAATAATCTAAGTGATTATTATACTATAATAATCTAAGTGATTATTATAGGATAATAATCACTTAGATTAATATAGTATAATAATCACTTAGATTATTATACTATAATAATCTAAGTGATTATTATAGTATAACAATCTAAGTGATTATTATAGTATCATAATCTAAGTGATTATTATACTATAATAATCTAAGTGATTATTAGAGTATAAAAGCCTATTATATTGATTATAGAAGCTTTTATTAAACTACCAGATTTTTAAGACAACCAGTGTCAAATTATGTTTTTAAAAAGAAATATAAAAGTTACTGTTTTAACCAAAATAGTGAAATTTTGAGACCAGTAACTTAGGTAGGATTTTAATATTTCTTGAGTACTGTTTTTTATTTTAAAGATTCTTAAAGTTTAAAGACTTTCTTAGAATCAAATCTATTTACATTTTATTTACAATTGTTTTAAATGTCTCAGAAGTTTTTTATGTAAAAGATTTCTTAATTATGTATAATAGTTTCTAAATGAACAATGAACAATGACATCATTTTGAAGCGAAAAAGCGCTTATTTAATCTACGGAAATAACTCCGAATATTTCACTAACTTTTAAGTTGTTAATAGAAAATACATTATATAATATTACTGTAATAATTAATTATGTCGAAATTAATTTCTGCAGTAATTATTTAACTGATCTTACTATTTATAAAACAATGATTATAAAATTTTTCGAATTTGATATATTACATTGATTATTATATCTTATAAGATTAGTAAAATATTTAAAATAAGCGTCCTAATATCGTATGGTGTCACATATAAACTAAATGCCACCCAATGTTTAAAAGTTTAAAATTCTTATTTAACATCACTGCCGAATTGGTTTCTTTATAATTCATAGATTTTCTCAGAGTAACTTTATTGATTTTATTAATAGTTCATTAGGCTTAAAATGTCAAATATTCTCAGTTAATATTTAGACTGTCTCGCCATGTAACTTGAGTGGAATATTTCGATAGGCATGTTGATTCAAAGTCAGGATAATATTATTTGGTACATTTTTCATCATTATTGTAAAGAAATAGTGCAAAAATAGTCTATAGCTATGGGAATAATATTTGGCCAAAAATTTGTTTTAACAGGTTAATAAATGTACGTCCAATAAGTGATATTTAGTAAAGAATCATTGTAATTAAAGGATCATTTCAATATGAATGTTCGTACAACTAATTAGTTGTATTTTTTTACTAAATAGTGGAAAAACATTTATAGGAAAGAATTGTTTATAAAAAAACATTATTTGAAAAGAATAATAGTTGTACGTCAAATAAATATAATTTAGTAAAAATATCGTCTTTGAGAGGAATATTAATAAGTTAATAAATGAATGTCCGACGAAAAAGTATAGACTGATATTCTTATTGCTGGTACTGAATGTTCTTATTGCTAGTGCTGAATGTTCTCATTGTTATTGCTGAATGTTCTCATTGCTAGTGCTGAATGTTCTCATTGCTAGTGCTGAATGTTCCCATTGCTAGTGCTGAATGTTCTCATTGCTAGTGCTGAATGTTCTCATTGCTAGTGCTGAATGTTCTTATTGCTAGTGCTGAATGTTCTTATTGCTAGTGCTGAATGTTCTCATTGCTAGTGCTGAATGTTCTTATTGCTAGTGCTGAATGTTCTCATTGCTAGTGCTGAATGTTCTCATTGCTAGTGCTGAATGTTCTCATTGCTAGTGCTGAATGTTCTCATTGCTAGTGCTGAATGTTCTCATTGCTAGTGCTGAATGTTCTTATTGCTAGTGTTAATTACTTACAACAGATGGTGTTAGGATTTTTCATTAGAAGTGAGAGCAGCTCCACCATCTGTTGTGTGGTTTGTGTGGTTTGGAAGTGCTTAGTTTGTTCTAAGAATAGGTTTTAGAATATGTTTTGTTATAATTATCGAAGAATGTTATTTATACCATCTTTGGAAACGAAAAATGTTAACAATGAATCCTTCTGATTAATATAATAACTATAATAAATCAACAACATCAGCAATATTAAGAAAATAATGTAATTTTTCCTCCACTGTAGTTTACCGTTTGATCTTTTGGAAGATTTCACCCCTCCGAAATAACTTCAGTCTTTTGAACAGAAGTGTCACTGGGGTGAAAAATGAGCTATTTAAGAGGGATAGGTAGAAGATGTAGCTACAGGGAAAAGTAGATGTAGAAATGTAGGTAGATGATGTAGCTACAGGGAAAAGTAGATGTAGAAAGGTAGGTAGAAGATGTAGCTACAGGGAAAAGTAGATGTAGAAATGTAGGTAGATGATGTAGCTACAGGAAAAGTAGATGTATAAAGGTAGGTAGAAGATGTAGCTACAGGGAAAAGTAGATGTAGAAAGGTAGGTAGAAGATGTAGCTACAGGGAAAAGTAGATGTAGAAAGGTAGGTAGAAGATGTAGCTACAGGGAAAAGTAGATGTAGAAAGGTAGGTAGAAGATGTAGCTACAGGGAAAAGTAGATGTAGAAAGGTAGGTAGAAGATGTAGCTACAGGGAAAAGTAGATGTAGAAAGGTAGGTAGAAGATGTAGCTACAGGGAAAAGTAGATGTAGAAAGGTAGGTAGAAGATATAGCTACAGGGAAAAGTAGATGTAGAAAGGTAGGTAGAAGATGTAGCTACAGGGAAAAGTAGATGTAGAAATGTAGGTAGATGATGTAGCTACAGGGAAAAGTAGATGCAGAAAGGTAGATAGATGATGTAGGTACAGAAAAGCAAAACAGATTTTCTACTTTCTTGAAGTAGTACGAAGAATCGATGGTAAATACATCATGTAAAACAAACGGTAGGAGATGTAAAGTTGAAGTTAGAGTTTATGTAGATTCCCTATTCTCTAAACTATCCCAATATTTTTATTCGGTTTCCTTTCAAATAATTACGCATATTTTACTAAAACTATTCAATATGAACAGAAGTTTAGATTATAGTTCTTAGTATTTTTTTCAGCAGTTCTCAGCATTTCTCAGCAGTTCTCAGCATTTCTCAGCATTTCTCAGCAGTTCTCAGCATTTCTTAGCAGCTCTCGGCATTTCTCAGCAGTTCTCAGCATTTCTTAGCAGCTCTCAGCATTTCTCAACATTTCTCAGCATTTCTTAGCATTTCTCAGCATTTCTTAGCAGCTCTCAGCATTTCTCAGCATTTCTCAGCAGTTCTCAGCATTTCTCAGCATTTCTCAGCATTTCTCAGCAGTTCTCAGCATTTCTTAGCAGTTCTCAGCATTTCTCAGCAGTTCTCAGCATTTCTTAGCAGCTCTCAGCATTTCTCAACAGTTCTTAGCATTTCTTTGCATTTCTCAGCAGTTCTCAGCATTTCTTAGCAGCTCTCAGCATTTCTCAACATTTCTCAGCATTTCTTAGCATTTCTCAGCAGTTCTCAGCATTTCTTAGCATTTCTCAGCAGTTCTCAGCATTTCTCAGCATTTCTCAGCAGTTCTTAGCATTTCTCAGCAGTTCTTAGCATTTCTCAGCATTTCTTAGCATTTCTCAGCATTTCTTAGCATTTCTCAGCAGTTCTTAGCCTTTCTTGGCAGTTCTCAGCATTTCTCAGCATTTCTTAGCATTTCTCAGCAGTTCTTAGCATTTCTCAGCATTTCTTAGCATTTCTCAGCAGTTCTTAGCCTTTCTTGGCAGTTCTCAGCATTTCTTAGCATTTCTCAGCAGTTCTTAGCATTTCTCAGCATTTCTTAGCATTTCTCAGCAGTTCTTAGCCTTTCTTGGCAGTTCTCAGCATTTCTCAGCAGTTCTTAGCATTTCTCAGCAGTTCTTAGCATTTCTCAGCATTTCTTAGCATTTCTCAGCAGTTCTTAGCATTTCTCAGCATTTCTTAGCATTTCTCAGCAGTTCTTAGCCTTTCTTGGCAGATCACAGCAGTTCTCAGCATTGTTTCCTCTCCTCCATTTTCTTCCCTCTGCCAGCTGTGGTGAGAACATTTATCAATTATTCACCTGAGAATCCGGACAGATTTAGCTTGGTGTGGTTAGTGGAGACTGAGAGACTTAAGCTGCCAAATGCTAGGCCTTGCTTACAGTCTTAAAGAACTTTAGTTAGACTTATAAATGGTTAATTATTAGCTAGACTGGAATTGGAGTCAGAGAAAAGCGTATCTGTAATGATTTCTTCGCAGTTTACTAGTTTCACATTTTCAAAAAAGAAAGAAAAAGGAACATTACCAAATTTGCAAGATTGGAGAATTACAGAAAATTAGAAAACTGTGATTTGTGAAATTAGCATCATTTGGACACTCTTTACTCTGATAGTACTATTGAATTATATAAACAAATACTTAATAATTTACTAACTAAACCGAGTTTAAAGTAGCATTTAATTTCTATGAACATTAGAATGTTCGGATCAGAATATGTTGGTTATAACTCCCCGTCTGAGTTTCACAAGTTGGTAGGTATCAGACAATATTGAGGGAGAGTGCGCATGTTCTTGTAAAGTTTTCGCCAGAGTTGCTAGGGTAACTATTCCGTATTTCATTGAATGAAGTAAATCTTGAGATGGAGATGATGTTCACTTGCTTTGTTTCTCGCTCTTGCATCAAATTTGTACTATCAGAGAAAATGATATTAATATCTCAAATTAATCTCAAATCACAGTTCTTTTTTTTTTAAATATAACTTTTAACAATTTTTTTAAAATTTAATGTTCTTTGGGTGGTTAAAATTCTAAAATTATTATGTGGCAGAGCCAAGATTTTTTGTACGCTTCTTATTGCCAGAACTTGATTATGTTGAATAAATTTAGACATTTTTCGATGTTTATCTGATGTGCTCCCCAAAGAACGTTGGGCATCAAAGGGTTAAACATTTTTTCCACTATGGAACTGTCGTCTGAGTTCTATGTACTATTTTAGTTTCATGTATGTACTTATTCTAATTCTTTTTTATACTAGATAAATTTAATATTAACTAATTCAATTGGTAATTAATAAGTTATAAGAGACACCTAATTTTACTAAGTACGCGAGAACACATAAAATATCTCATCAACATCTTAATGATGTTGCCATCTTTGCGAGTTAATCTCCCTGAAACAACAAAGCTTAGAAGAAACGTAAACACTGCATTTTTCATCTTCTGCCACAAAGTTCTGAGTCATTTAGCCGGTAGAGAGTATTAAAACAGAGAAAAGCTTCAGTTTATCCCCTGCATAATAAAGATGCGTGCGAGACTACAAAGGATCTTCATTACCAACCTTCAAGGTAGTTTAACTTCGCTCCTAAATTTTACGATATGAGCAGCCATAATAACTAAACTAAAGAATTCACAATCTTTTAACGGATTGGGTACTTAATTTGAATATATTACAAAGAACTTTTTAATAAGATAATTAAATACATTGACGATATAATTCTATTAGAAAAAGTATCTTTTCTCGAAGCAAATGATCCTAAATTTTACGATAGCTGCAAGCATAATAAATTATAAATAGACTAAGTACTATAATTTGTCGTGTTTTGACGGATTTAAGAACATAAGAAATAATTCTTATGCATAGACGATTAGATTTACTTATTTACTTAATTGAATTGGTTAATTCATAGTGATATTTTAGAGCCATCATGAAGATTGAATGAAATCCAGAGTCCTAATCCAGCCATCAAAGTGAGTGTCTGCGGCAGACGAAATGAAGAACCCATAGACACACTGATGTCGAGAAAGGGATTCTACGAGAGAATCCTTGTCACCAGTCGTTTGAAGGGGATTCTTGTCACCAGTCTAAAGGGGATTCTTGTCAAAAGGGGATTCTACTCACCATCAGTCTAAAGGGGATTCTACTCACCATTAGTCTAATGGGGATTCTACTCACCATTAGTCTAAAGGGGATTCTACTCAACATTAGTCTAAAGGGGATTCTACTCAACATTAGTCTAATGGGGATTCTACTCACCATTAGTCTAAAGGGGATTCTACTCACCATTAGTCTAATGGGGATTCTACTCACCATTAGTCTAATGGGGATTCTACTCACCATTAGTCTAATGGGGATTCTACTCACCATTAGTCTAAAGGGGATTCTACTCAACATTAGTCTAATGGGGATTCTACTCACCATTAGTCTAAAGGGGATTCTACTCACCATTAGTCTAATGGGGATTCTACTCACCATTAGTCTAAAGGGGATTCTACTCACCATTAGTCTAATGGGGATTCTACTCACCATTAGTCTAAAGGGGATTCTACTCAACATTAGTCTAATGGGGATTCTACTCACCATTAGTCTAAAGGGGATTCTACTCACCATTAGTCTAATGGGGATTCTACTCAACATTAGTCTAATGGGGATTCTACTCACCATTAGTCTAATGGGGATTCTACTCACCATTAGTCTAAAGAGGATTCTACTCACCATTAGTCTAAAGGGGATTCTACTCAACATTAGTCTAAAGGGGATTCTACTCAACATTAGTCTAATGGGGATTCTACTCACCATTAGTCTAAAGGGGATTCTACTCACCATTAGTCTAATGGGGATTCTACTCACCATTAGTCTAAAGGGGATTCAACTCAACATTAGTCTAATGGGGATTCTACTCACCATTAGTCTAATGGGGATTCTACTCACCATTAGTCTAAAGAGGATTCTACTCACCATTAGTCTAAAGGGGATTCTACTCAACATTAGTCTAATGGGGATTCTACTCACCATTAGTCTAATGGGGATTCTACTCACCATTAGTCTAAAGAGGATTCTACTCACCATTAGTCTAAAGGGGATTCTACTCAACATTAGTCTAATGGGGATTCTACTCACCATTAGTCTAAAGGGGATTCTACTCACCATTAGTCTAATGGGGATTCTACTCACCATTAGTCTAAAGGGGATTCTACTCACCATTAGTCTAAAGGGGATTCTACTCACCATTAGTCTAAAGGGGATTCTACTCACCATCAGTCTAAAGGGGATTCTACTCACCATTAGTCTAAAGGGGATTCTACTCACCATTAGTCTAAAGGGGATGCTCATCAGTCTAAAGGGGATTCTACTCACCATTAGTCTAATGGGGATTCTACTCACCATTAGTCTAAAGGGGATTCTACTCACCATTAGTCTAAAGGGGATTCTACTCACCATTAGTCTAAAGGGGATGCTCATCAGTCTAAAGAGGATTCTACTCACCATTAGTCTAAAGGGGATTCTACTCAACATTAGTCTAATGGGGATTCTACTCACCATTAGTCTAAAGGGGATTCTACTCACCATTAGTCTAATGGGGATTCTACTCACCATTAGTCTAAAGGGGATTCTACTCACCATTAGTCTAAAGGGGATTCTACTCACCATTAGTCTAAAGGGGATTCTACTCACCATCAGTCTAAAGGGGATTCTACTCACCATTAGTCTAAAGGGGATTCTACTCACCATTAGTCTAAAGGGGATGCTCATCAGTCTAAAGGGGATTCTACTCACCATTAGTCTAATGGGGATTCTACTCACCATTAGTCTAAAGGGGATTCTACTCAACATTAGTCTAATGGGGATTCTACTCACCATTAGTCTAAAGGGGATTCTACTCACCATTAGTCTAATGGGGATTCTACTCACCATTAGTCTAAAGGGGATTCTACTCACCATTAGTCTAAAGGGGATTCTACTCACCATTAGTCTAAAGGGGATTCTACTCACCATCAGTCTAAAGGGGATTCTACTCACCATTAGTCTAAAGGGGATTCTACTCACCATTAGTCTAAAGGGGATGCTCATCAGTCTAAAGGGGATTCTACTCACCATTAGTCTAAAGGGGATGCTCATCAGTCTAAAGGGGATTCTACTCACCATTAGTCTAATGGGGATTCTACTCACCATTAGTCTAAAGGGGGTTCTACTCACCATTAGTCTAAAGGGGATTCTACTCACCATTAGTCTAAAGGGGATTCTACTCACCATTAGTCTAAAGGGGATTCTACTCACCATTAATCTAAAGGGGATTCTACTCACCATTAGTCTAAAGGGGATGCTCATCAGTCTAAAGGGGATTCTACTCACCATTAGTCTAAAGGGGATTCTACTCACCATTAGTCTAAAGGGGATTCTACTCACCAGTTTTCTTATCTCTTTCATCTACAGATAACTCTCACAGATCATTTCTCTCCAATGAATTTATATGTACATTTTTAATCACTCGTTCATATTTGTCTTCAACTACTTGCATCTTGTAAATTTTACTGAATATTAAATCATTTTCAATTTTGAATTAGAGTTAATGAAAATTACCTCAATGTTTTACATACTATTTTTTTTACTTTTTAAGTACCAAAACACATTAATGTGAATTTCTTTTTAGTTTTACGAAGCAGGTCAGCTTTAACGGTAAATTTCAGCGTATACTTCACCGATAGGAAGTCTTTGGAAATGATCGATGGTTTATTAATGACCCAAACTTATTCTCATGCTATGGACAATATTCTTAATAAATTACCTTGCTATTTATTTACCTATAGTAGTTAGGAGTTACACTGAACTGTTGCTAGTTATCATGTTGTAGTTATTTGGACACTTAAAGCATTCGGAAAGTGGGTACTGAGCACTGGTTAATGTACCAGTTTCCGAGTACTGTTACTGTCCGAATACTGCAATGTACGTAAGCCAACGATTGGTGAATGGTTAGATATCTATAAATTAATTTATAATTTTTTTATCAGTAGAACTCCTGTATAGTGAATGCAGTGTCCTGAGTAAGGAAGTAGCCTCTATAGTGAGTAAATCTTCTTTAGTGTGTAATAAAATAGCCATTAGTTGAAGAAATCTAATGACCAATTTGTGAAAGACAAAGGAAATTTCGTTCACTATAGAGGCTACTCCCTTACTGAGGACACTACACTCACTATACAGGATATCACTATGGAGGAGTTTACTGAATAACTACCACTAAGGCATTGCCCCTTACATCACTTATAAATATTAATAAGTTAGTACCTAACTAGCTACATCATCACAAGGAGTAGCAATTACATAAGATGGATGAGAGGGACACAGAGTCGATAGAGTGAGATGACTGTGAGAAAAATACACTTAGTGGATTTCTATCACCTATTGTAACTTCTGATCAATCATTTATCTGCGATATAATGAATAATTCCATAACAATTCAATTTGAATTTATTATTAATTTAAGATTAATTAAAAGAAACGTTTTTCGTTAAATGTATCCTATTAAATATTCATCGTATTTACCGTAATAGACTATTAATGTTTTTATTTCCTTATTTATATCACTACTCTTAAATAGCATCGTGGTCACTGTATCATTGTTCTTTACCAGCATCACAGTCACTGTATCACTGTTCTTTACCTGCATCACAGCAGTAGTTAGGTTGTCTCACAGTGACCTCTGTTACTACAAAGCTAAGCTTTGTTTTCTCTGCCGGACTGTCCATCGGTTCCACTAATTGCCATTTAGGTTGATGTTCCTCGTGCATGAACTCCTTTGAAAGTAACCCAGTACTACCAACTGAAACTCTTTATGTACTCCCATTGTTATACATACATTTTGTATTAAAATTACGCCAAATGAAAAAATAGTTGAAACAACATTAGCCACTTTGAAAAGATCTTTTGTAAATTTACAATTTAAATTGTTTAGACGGCTGACAGTAATATTTTATCAACGGAATGTATTCTTTTTATTACTGTTTTAACGAATACCAATTAGTGAATACCGTGCTGTATATGTACTTTAGTATGAATATTCACTGTATGATGTACTATCAGAGAAAAGAGTCACTGTGATGATGTACTGTTAGATAAAAGAGTCACTGTGATGATGTACTATCAGAGAAAAGAGTCACTGTGATGATGTACTATCAGAGAAAAGAGTCACTGTGATGATGTACTATCAGAGAAAAGAGTCACTGTGATGATGTACTATCAGAGAAAAGAGTTACTGTGATGATGTACTATCAGAGAAAAGAGTCACTGTGATGATGTACTATCAGAAAAAAGAGTCACTGTGATGATGTACTATCAGAGAAAAGAGTCACTGTGATGATGTACTATCAGAGTAAAGAGTCTCTGTGATGATGTACTATCAGAGAAAAGAGTCAATGTGATGATGTACTATCAGAGAAAAGAGTTACTGTGATGATGTACTATCAGAGAAAAGAGTCACTGTGATGATGTACTGTCAGATAAAAGAGTCACTGTGATGATGTACTATCAGTGAAAAGAGTCACTGTGATGATGTACTACCAGAGAAAAGAGTCACTGTGATGATGTACTATCAGAGAAAAGAGTCACTGTGATGATGTACTGTCAGAGAAAAGAGTCACTGTGATGATGTACTATCAGAGAAAAGAGTCACTGTGATGATGTACTATCAGAGAAAAGAGTCACTGTGATGATGTACTATCAGAGAAAAGAGTCACTGTGATGATGTACTATCAGAGAAAAGAGTCACTGTGATGATGTATTATCAGAGAAAAGAGTCACTGTGATGATGTACTATCAGAGAGAAGAGTTACTGAGATGATGTACTATCAGAGAAAAGAGTCACTGTGATGATGTACTATCAGAGAAAAGAGTCACTGTGATGATGTACTATCAGAGAAAAGAGTCACTGTGATGATGTACTATCAGAGAAAAGAGTCACTGTGATGATGTACTATCAGAGTAAAGAGTCTCTGTGATGATGTACTATCAGAAAAAAGAGTCAATGTGATGATGTACTATCAGAGAAAAGAGTTACTGTGATGATGTACTATCAGAGAAAAGAGTCACTGTGATGATGTACTGTCAGATAAAAGAGTCACTGTGATGATGTACTATCAGTGAAAAGAGTCACTGTGATGATGTACTACCAGAGAAAAGAGTCACTGTGATGATGTACTATCAGAGAAAAGAGTCACTGTGATGATGTACTGTCAGAGAAAAGAGTCACTGTGATGATGTACTATCAGAGAAAAGAGTCACTGTGATGATGTACTATCAGAGAAAAGAGTCACTGTGATGATGTACTATCAGAGAAAAGAGTCACTGTGATGATGTACTATCAGAGAAAAGAGTCACTGTGATGATGTATTATCAGAGAAAAGAGTCACTGTGATGATGTACTATCAGAGAAAAGAGTTACTGAGATGATGTACTATCAGAGAAAAGAGTCACTGTGATTATGTACTATCAGAGAAAAGAGTCACTGTGATGATGTACTATCAGAGAAAAAAGTCACTGTGATGATGTACTATCAGAGAAAAGAGTCACTGCCATGATGTACTATCAGAGAAAAGAGTCACTGTGATGATGTACTACCAGAGAAAAGAGTCACTGTGATGATGTACTATAAGAGAAAAGAGTCACTATGATGATGTACTATAAGAGAAAAGAGTCACTGTGATGATGTACTATCAGAGAAAAGAGTCACTGTGATGATGTACTATCAGAGAAAAGAGTCACTGTGATGATGTACTATCAGAGAAAAGAGTCACTGTGATGATGTACTATCAGTGAAAAGAGTCACTGTGATGATGTACTATCAGAGAAAAGAGTCACTGTGATGATGTACTATCAGAGAAAAGAGTCACTGTGATGATGTACTATCAGAGAAAAGGGTCACTGTGATGATGTACTATCAGAGAAAAGAGTCACTGCATTATGCTAATCTCACAAATCTCAGTTTCCTAATTTTCTATTATTTTCAAATCTTACAAATTTTTCGTCATGTATCCAGACCAATCTTAAAATATTTACAAGCATTACAATTAATGAAATTTCTTTTGGAATTCTGAAATTAGTAAACTATGAAGAAATCATTACAGAAACACTTTTTATGGTGTATATAGCATAATAATACAAATTAAAAATTTACAATCTTCAATTATTCAATGCTATTCCAAATATTTGGTACTATCTTCAGTTAATATTACGCGCTGTGATGTATTTGCTGAATAAATCTAAGTCTCCATATGTATTCCTAACCGCTATTAAAGTATCAACTGTGGACGGATCTTGAGCCAGGATTTACTGATTGCAGGATTGTTCCTGTGGGAATACAAGCTGGAATGGATCGTAATCAATCATTCCAGACAATATTGTGTGGCCTTTGGACAGGCTGATGTCCTTCCCGTATTCGAATTGTAACAGATTGTTTGCAGAGGTCGAATTGTCTAATATATTCTGTCACCTAGTTGTACTAGGGAGACTTGGGGTCAGGAATTTGTTATTCAAATACTATAGAAATCTTTGGTTGGACATTCAAGATTTAAATTTTAGTTAAATTAGTCATTGTATAGTACAGTAAATTCCTCTATAATGAAATCCTATGTAGTGAATGTAGTTTCCTGAGTGAGGGAGTAGCCTTTATAGTGACAAAATGTCTTTAGTTTAATATAAAAAAAATAGATAGCCATTCTTGACGGACTAAAGAAAATTTGTTCACTATAGAGGCTACTTCCTTACTCATCACACTACATACACTATAGAGGATCTCATTATAGAGGAATTCTATATCTTTTTACCTAAATATAATCAGAAAATGAAGCTTTAACTAATCATGTGACATATCATTATATTTATATCCTATTATTCTCTAAATAGGTATGATAAATCTGAATAGGTATGATAAATCTGAATAGGTATGATAAATCTGAATAGGTATGATATATCTGAATAGGTATGATAAATCTGAATAGGTATGATAAATCTGAATAGGTATGATATATCTGAATAGGTATGATAAATCTGAATAGGTATGATAAATCTGAATAGGTATGATAAATCTGAATAGGTATGATAAATCTGAATAGGTATGATACATTTGAATAGGTATGATAAATCTGAATAGGTATGATACATTTGAATAGGTATGATAAATCTGAATAGGTATGATAATTCTGAATAGGTATGATAATTCTGAATAGGTATGATAATTCTGAATAGGTATGATAATTCTGAATAGGTATGATAAATCTGAATAGGTATGATAAATCTGAATAGGTATGATAAATCTGAATAGGTATGATAAATCTGAATAGGTATGATAAATCTGAATAGGTATGATAAATCTGAATAGGTATGATAAATCTGAATAGGTATGATAAATCTGAATAGGTATGATAAATCTGAATAGGTATGATAAATCTGAATAGGTAGGATAAATCTGAATAGGTATGATAAATCTGAATAGGTATGATAAATCTGAATAGGTATGATAAATCTGAATAGGTATGATAAATATGAATAGGTATGATACATTTGAATAGGTATGATAAATCTGAATAGGTATGATAAATCTGAATAGGTATGAAAATCTGAATAGGTATGATAAATCTGAATAGGTATGAAAATCTGAATAGGTATGATATATCTGAATAGGTATACACTAGACATATGTTAATACTGATTTCAAATTTACTAATTTTGAAATTTTATTCTTCATCAAAATCTACCACTATTGATGTGACCGTCACTACTCACACTCTGTACATCCTACTCAAAATACCTCATAAATAAATAATACGCTACTTATTGGCATGGAAAGTAATCTTCTTTTTAACTGACTGTCTAAGCGAAAGTGGCGCCACCAGCTTATTGTCAATGCGGCCATTTTTGGAACTAATATTTATATGGAATTACTTTTACATATTTTTAGTTAATTCTCTTTTCCATATTAAATTTATTACTGCATTTTTAATTCAATGAACTATTTTATTAACTGATTTTGTTGCTTCATAACATAAATTTTTTCTAATTAAAAAAATTTAAAATTAAAATCACAATCATCTATCAAATAAGATAAATGTTACAAATTAAAAGGCAATCGTATTTTATCATAAATTAAAAAAAAAACAATAGTCTATCGTCATTCGTCGGACACTCTTCACTATAATACCTTGCGATAATTTCATAGAATATAATATTTTAAATAAAATACGATCATATATTTACAGTGATGGACAATGATAAATAATTTTCCAATTATTATTTTCCGACTGAAGAATTATAATTATGAAAATTTATAATTATGGAAATTTATAATGATTGAAATTTATTATTATGGAAATTTATTATTATGGAATTTTATAATTATGGAAATTTATAATTATGGAAATTTATAATTATGGAAATTTATAATTATGGAAATTTATAATCATGGAAATTTATAATTATGGAAATTTATAATGATTGAAATTTATTATTATGGAAATTTATTATTATGGAAATTTATAATTATGGAAATTTATAATTATGGAAATTTATTATAATGGAAATTTATAATTATGGAAATTTAAACTGTAAATTCATAATTATAATATAGCACTCACATTGTCTCATTAGGCAGTCACATTAATGTTATCATTTGACATGAATGTGTTGGTAAGCAATCGATGGCATATAATGAACGGTTAGCACGCGAAAACACACCTAAACCATCTATTGAACTAACTACCTACTTTGGGGGAAACTTACATTGTAGGGAAACAGTGAAGTATTGGAACATTGATGTGTTTTCCCTTTTTTATGATAGTTTTCAGTTAACTTTTTGACTCAATGGATCTAAATCCTATTAAAATGTATATCATTTGTTTTAAATCAGTGTCTTTTTAAAATTTTAATCTGATTATGTATTGGGATAAAATCTATGTACTTTTCCCTTTTTTATGATAGTTTTTAATGGTGTTTACTGTAACGTAAATACTTATAAAAGTGTTTGAATCATTGTATAAATTTTAATATATAGTTATACTCAATAATTATTTTCATTTTCATATTGTCATTTTCACTGTCGTTAGATGGATATAACTCCTATGAAGATGTATGACACTTATTTCTGAATAAAAGCGGTTTATTATCGTAATCCGATTATGTAATTATTATTCTGGTAGGCCTCGCTTTTATTACAAAATCATCACTCAGACAAACAATAATTTTGTACACTCCGAGTTTTAGGACGGTTCCACATTTTTGGAAACGTAAGAAAAATACAATATTATTATATAACATTCATTTTGATTGGTGTCCTGCAGGTATCTTGAAAAAAAAACAATTACTGTTTGTTCAATGTAAGACAATAATTACATATATCAAAGTATCTAACTAATTACTCACATATACTGAGTGAGAGTTAAGCTATGGTTGAATAATAAAACTTTTCATTAATAATTAACTATATTATTAATAAGTTTTAGAGTATTGTTTTTGTTGATTATATATATTGTAATACGTAGTTGCATATAAATAAAATCCCAATGCCATTATATTAATTGAAATACCATTGTACGAGATAGTGTATTATTTTACAAGGTATTTCCCACTTCATTTCCACTGTTCAATTGACAGAGGAAATAGCATAGCCTTTGAATTAATAATACCTAAGTGGCTATAGCTTCATTGTATTGATTTACAACAAAGCTGCTTGGAAATGATAATCACACTTTGCTACTACGTACAGTGTCTCTTATAACGTTAGGAAACTAACACATTTTAAAAGGTTAGGTTGGTTATAAAGTTTTCTTTATTCGCAAACTATAGTATCTATATTAAAACTGCTGAGTGGGACCTGAGTTATGAAAAGAACTTGAGTTATTAAGTAGTTTTCTATGTTAAAATTATAGAAAATGATATGCGTCAAGAATTATGTCACAGTTATCCCTCAAATACCGAAGTTTTCTATGATTTTAATCATAGAAAACTATCTAGTGCACCTGAGATATGAAGTGGCTTTGAGTTATGAAGGAACCACTACTTCATAACTCAGGAGTTTCACTGTAATTTAAAATTAGAATAATGATAAAACCAGAGAAAAGTCACAGTCTCCTTTTTCTCAGTATAAAATAGAGCGAGAAAAAGAACCGCAACTAATTCAATTTAAACAGAGCCAATTTTCTCACCAGTCGAGATTGTTCCTCTTTTGCATAGTCTTATGTACTGTGTCTTCTTTTTTTAGTTTCCTAAATTTGAGGAAGTGTTCATTATTTAATTTATAATGGAGAGAATAAAAAGGTTTTAAATTATTATATCTTCAATCCTATATTCTGTGTAGTCATAGATGTCCTGTGTAGTCATAGATGTTCCTGTGTAGTCATAGATGTTCCTGTGTAGTCCTATACATTCTGTGTAGTCCTACACTTTCCATGTAGTCCATACATGTATACATCATGTGTAGTCCTACACATCCTCTGTGTAGTCATAGATGTTCTGTGTGTTCTCTGATGCGTATTCACGGTAGATTGGGGCAGTACTTTACATCTCTGCTCTGCCGTGAAGCTACAGCCATATTGAAACTAAAAACATTCCATTCTACCATTCTCTATTTTATTTCTTAGATGACAATATTTTGATCTGACTATTAAATATACTAAAATTTATAGTGAACAAATTCATTTTATTTGAAACCAACAGCATTATTATATTGCATTAACTTCTATCAATGTTCTCTTTTTTTATTATTATATTTTAAGTGTAAGTACTTTTCATCATATGTTTCGTTGTACAAGAATGGTTGTATAGAACTGAAAAGTGTTACTCTATAATTATTCTTTACTTCAATCTTTGCTGTTTATACTTTTCTATTAATATCAAAGTGAATTAAAGGAAACTGACTGTTCAGGTAAAGCTGCTACATCAGACGAACTTATAACGGACTCCCCCAACATAGGTAAAAACTTTTCCGTTATAAGAGCCATGCAGCTCCTACAACGATCTCTTTAAATTTTATGGTTTAACATATATTTTATTCGTCTACCAAGTAACTAGTCATATTTTGATTTATTCAGAAGTATTTCTATTTACAAATAACTTTTAATGTATTGTTTTGTTTTTCATATTTTAAGTAATTTGATTTCATTACTTTTTTCCCATGCATTTCCTTTGATTATTATATAGAAGTGTAACTATTCTATAATAAATACTATATTTTTACGTAATTCATATATATTTAGTTGCCAATATCTTTGTTTTATTTTACCTATCTTATTATTTCGTACATTTATATTAGTAAGTTAATATATCATTATTATAAGATTTTCATTTAATTTTTTATTTAATAGTAATCTTAGATTATTTATTTCCAGAGTTTTAAATGCTGTTAAAAATGTTTCAAAAGTTTAAATCCCCAACTGAACTAATTATCTGACCTTACAGCGACCACTAGATCTGTATAGCGTCCTCTTTCTCATGTACGTTTACTGTCGTTGTACGAGCTTTACCTGTACTATAACTTTTCCGTTAGGAAACTAGGCAGAATGACTGTAATTCAAATTCTAATTTGTTTTAACATTGAACCTTTGGTCATATTTCAGAGTTATTCCTTTATTATTTAAATTTGTTGAATTTTCTTTCCCTGGAGGAGGTTGAGTAATTTTCTCTTCTGTAAAGTCAGGCAGAAAGTCAAGGCTCGAGATTTCTCTCTCGATTGAATTAGTGTTGCGAGGAATAGACTTAAAAAGGAGGAATGTGAGTCCAGTGCATAATTGGGGCAGTTTGGGAATTCTCCTCAGTCACATCGGGTAAAGGATCTATCCACAACTTAGACCTTCTACTCATTAATTATCACGTTACAGTTATTTACTTAGCTCTAAGATATGCGTACATTTATGAAGAAATGACAATTGTTCAATAATTGATTGAACAAATATTTGATGATATACATTTTTTTGGTTACATTTTGTCATTTTTTGCGTTTCTTTTTTAAAGAATGGTATAAATTCGATTATTTTTTTAATGTTTACTTTTTTTTAAATAATTTATGGTGAAGTACCATCAATATTTACCGTAATGGACAATAACAGAAGATCTGTGGATTAGCATTTGCTTGCTAAGACTTATAACAATATGCACATAGTTAGAGTCTATGGTTTTCATTCACATCTGCATTGTATACTAAATAGGCGTTAATTTATACATTTATAATAAAATCCATAACAAATTTTCT
This sequence comes from Caprella mutica, assembly GCA_947561585.1. Lineage (NCBI taxonomy): Eukaryota > Metazoa > Arthropoda > Malacostraca > Amphipoda > Caprellidae > Caprella > Caprella mutica. The sequence goes on along the minus strand of CANNZV010002171.1, from coordinate 8,195 downwards.
GTAAATTTTTTCGAATAGTTTTATTTACAAAGACGTGTAATGCACATCAAACCTCACATTTCGAAGTGTCCTTCACACAGTAGCAAATAGAGACACCACATCGTTCAATAGAATGCCATGCATCACACTTTGTCTACTCTAACTAATGCATATGGATTTAGTGTCACTGTGTCTGCTGCTAATTGGAGTCCTTTGTAATCGACAAAAAGTGATAGTACTGCTAAAATAAGCTAGCAAGTGCTATGCGATATAGTACTCTTAGAGTAGGGTAACCACTGCTATGCGATATAGTACTCTTAGAGTAGGGTAACCACTGCTATGCGATATAGTACTCTTAGAGTAGGGTAACCACTGCTATGCGATATAGTACTCTTAGAGTAGGGTAACCACTGCTATGTGATATAGTACTCTTAGAGTAGGGTAACCAGTGCTATGCGATATAGTACTCTTAGAGTAGGGTAACCACTGCTATGTGATATAGTACTCTTAGAGTAGGGTAACCACTGCTATGTGATATAGTACTCTTAGAGTAGGGTAACCACTGCTAAGCGATATAGTACTCTTAGAGTAGGGTAACCACTGCTATGTGATATAGTACTCTTAGAGTAGGGTAACCACTGCTAAGCGATATAGTACTCTTAGAGTAGGGTAACCACTGCTAAGCGATATAGTACTCTTAGAGTAGGGTAACCACTGCTATGTGATATAGTACTCTTAGAGTAGGGTAGCCACTGCTAAGCGATATAGTACTCTTAGAGTAGGGTAACCACTGCTATGCGATATAGTACTCTTAGAGTAGGCTAACCACTGCTATGTGATATAGTACTCTTAGAGTAGGCTAACCACTGCTATGTGATATAGTACTCTTAGAGTAGGCTAACCACTGCTGTATTATAGTACTCTTAAAAGAAGTACCTTGAAGCTACTGAATTATGAAGCACTCGAGTAATGGGGACTTGAATAAAAAAAATGTACATAAAGTAGTTGTTTTATATGTTTAAATTCTTGAAAATGATATGTGTCAAGAATTTCGTCATTGTTATCCATCATTGACAGTAGTTTTCTATGATTTTAATCATAGAAAACTATCTAGTGCTCCCGAGATATGAAGTGGTTTTGAGTTGTGAAAGAACCACTACTCCATAACTCATGATTTTCACTGTCTTACCTCTGCTATGAATTAGTTTATGATATAATTACAGTGGACATTCAGATCATAGGGTGGTACCTAATTTTTTTTATTAATTGCAGTATTTTGAAGGTGAACTGTTAGGTCTTACTTCTATAGAATGATATTCAAATTGAAAAAATATCATAGTACCTATTGGAAAGCGTTGCAGTACTCGGGAAGTGAGTGCTACCAAATCTGATTTTCTTAATCACTTATCATGGCCTATATTTCCCCCACTGTCCGAGTACTATGAGTGTCTGAGTTCTTTGATATTCCACTAGATCACATATAACCTTTTTAGTAACTAGAAAAAAACGAATATAAATTTTAGATTTATATTTAAGGTAAATAGGTTTTTATCCAATTTTAATAATATTACTCCATATGGTAAAACTAATGCTAGCCTAATGATACCTAATGTCATTAGGGTGACAATTGTATAACACCTGCTGCTATGACTCCTCCTTTGAGTCATTGTGATGACTCTAGCTGTCACCTTCTATGTAATTATTATCATTCATAGGCACTATGTGAAGATCTATGTTGTTTATTCCAGATGCAATTAAATAATCCATACCTCAATACCACTAACTGGTTTGTTTTTAATATCACCAAATAAATATGACACCTGTTTTATCACTCGCATTTCAAAGTTTCTTTTTTACATTTTAGGGGGAGCTATGTAAAATATTTGCCAAAGTTTTAATTACTTCAATTATTTGAAGTCTGTATGTGTCATTTTTATGCAAACATTTGAAAAGTTTTTCATAACTCAGCGTAGGTTTTATTCAAACCCCGCCCACCCTCCGCCCCTCCTGGTGACGGAATACCTTTGAAAAATGGTACTTCACCACCGTAGATTTTTTCAAAGAATGCGATGTTGAGTCGTCCCAAAACAGAACTTAAGGCGATAAACTTTCAGATTAAATTCTTGAGAGAAAAATCCAATGGCGACTGCTTTTATTAGGTGGAGGAAGTGAGTTTAATATTGTACACAAGCTTGATAATCTATCAGACTTTCTTTTTGCTTGCTAATATTAAAATATTGGGAATAGAACTTTGGGAATGGACCTGATATTGGAATTCCTTGCAAGTTGAATAATAAAAATAATATTACGAATATTTTCCCAATATCTAAAACCTATGAGAAATTTTGAATTAGGTTTTTAACTGAAGTGGATGATTTTAAGCAAATAAATAATTAAAATGTTAAATATGTCATGAATTGCAACTTAATTCATATCTGCAAAAAATACAAAAGATATTCCACTATTGAAGAACTCATACGACAATAAAACAATTTAAATGTGTGAAAAAAATGAAAATATGAATTTGTCCAAGTCGTCTGTTCTGACTTAATCAATATCATTAATATTATTTATATTACTCAGTTGTGATATTACTCATATTATTTTAAATGGTTGTGGTTCCTATGTTCGTGATTTCATTTTTTTCTCGCTTAACAAAATACACTGTTTATATTTTATACAGAGCATTATAACTATGAACAAACTATTAAGTATGTACTAATTTTTAAAATCTATAATAATGAGATTAATTTTCCATTCATTATAATTAGTTTCTTTTAGCATAATTATGTCCCTACTCAACCATGTAAGATTTTACTAAATATGAGATCTTTCCTAAGCTAAACCTATATTGCAAATCACAAAAGTACGTGAATATTAACTAACTTTTCTCCCTTTTTTTTCAGGTAAGAAGTGAATCTCTTCACCTGAACAGTGAGTGTAGAACAGAAAAAACTGGAGACTCTCACCATCAACATTTAGTAGCTACAGTCACAGAAAAGTGTATATGGTGATATTTTGAAACATTGTACTATTTTCACATTAACAAAAATTATACAATTATTTTATTAATCTTTTTTTCTGATAGTTTTCTATATTTATAATGTCCATTAGATAACATAAATTTCCTCGTGAATTCTTTTTATTATCTTAAACATAAGAGTTCAAAGAATTCAATAAAAAACAGTAGTCTGTTTACTGCCTACACAATTAAATGTCATTTGCACATAGAGGTGAGATTACCGCTTTCTATCGTGCTTTAGTTTCCTTATCAGCATCTTATCGTTGTGATGGGCCGTGTGTCGTCCCTTCAGATCGATATTATCGACCACTGACGACATTTCAGTTGTAACTCACTGTGAAACTGGTCGATAACTCAGGTGTCTTTGCTCGACACATCTTATACGATGGGTAGTTGTTCAAATCAAAATTAGGAATGGTATAAATTACTTTACGCAATTTAGTCAATGTACTTTATCTATTTGAATCGCGTTCCAAATTTATCTGGCACAAATTATGATAATTTAGTAATTTCTGAGACCAATTTTGACACAATGCATCTTCTTCTAATTCATCTTCTTCTAATTCATCTTCTTCTAATTCATCTTCTTCTAATTCATCTTCTTCTAATTCATCTTCTTCTAATGCATCTTCTTCTAATTCATCTTCTTCTAATTCATCTGCTTCTAATGCATCTTCTTTCTTCTGAAGTTACTTTTTCCAGTAAATACTTTCGTCATGAATCAAATAACATTCACCCAATTCCACTCCTCTTCATAAGGGAATTTTGCTTAGCAAATGAAGACTTCCTTTTTTTAGAAATGTGAAAATAACTAAACTATGTAATAGTTATTACAATTACACTTTTTATTAACTGTACATTTGAAGGAGGCTTTCATGAATGTAATAACATTTCTACAGATGCAATCTTAGACAACGAGAGTACTTGTCTTCTTGAGAATGGGTTGTCCCATGCTCTCCAAATGGGTTGTCCCTTGCTCTCGAAATGGGTTGTCCCTGGCTCTCCAAATGGGTTGTTCCTTGCTCTCGTTATGGGTTGTCCCTTGCTCTCCAAATGGGTTGTCCCTTGCTCTCCAAATGGGTTGTTCCTTGCTCTCCAAATGGGTTGTCCCTTGTTCTCCAATTGCGTTGTTTGGCTCTCCAAATGGGTTGTCCCTTGCTCTCAGAATGGGTTGCTCTGTCTCCTCCAAATGGGTTGCTCTGTCTCCTCCAAATGGGTTGCTCTGTCTCTCAGAATGGGTTGTGTTGCTCCTCCAAATGGGTTGTGTTGCTCCTCCAAATGGGTTGCTCTGTCTCCCAGAATGGGTTGTCCTGCTCCTCCAAATGGGTTGCTCTGTCTCCTTGAGAATGGTGCACGTGTCCCCGACAGCAAGCCATTCCACAGCCCCTGTCAGACTAATGAGCCAGTTACCAGTGTAGCTAATTTGGCCTCTGTAAACAGATGCCCCTGTTTAGATTTAATCAAACAGTACTGTTAGGCAGTGAGACAATGTTACTTAGTTAGGTAGGAAGCTAGTAAACTGGAGTATAGTGCAGGACTGTACCTTGTACCTAAATGTTTGCAGTAGAGTGTTCAGCATTGTGTTAAGAAGGTAGTTAAACATTGTCCCCCTTTTTGTCACTTCGACAGCTTGAATTGTTCTGTTGATAGATTGTTAGGTTTCTACTGACAATTATAGAGCAGTGATGTTATTTACAATGTCTACAATATTATTCTATATTAGGTATATGTGTATACATATTTTAATGTTATTAATTTAAATAGTATAAGATTGAATTAGACTAAAACCTATATAAACTAACATCTACTGATTTTAAGATACCTATATCAAGTCTTGGAAAATTCAGCAATGGAGAACGAAATCTGAATTTAGGCTAAACAATTTGAACTCTTACCTTTATTATTTTTTTTCCCGAGAATTCATTTGAATTCATTTCGATTTATCAGATGTGATGCACCAAATTAACCTGAAATATTATTTTGCAACTGGAAAATCCTAATCACAATATTAGGTATTCCTGTACAGAAAATAATTCACAGTTTTCGATGCAATTATTCGTTTTATTTTCTAAACTTTTCATAAATTTGATGGAGGAAAAATATTTATCATTTACTCGGTTAAATGTACAGAAAATTGTATTTTTTATATTGACTACATGTTCTTCTACTGAATGTATATATCGTTGTATCAACTATATATAAAATATACATCACAGACTAGGTAATATAGGTATTTTAATATGTCTATGTTTAATATAATAAAATAATACAACATAAAATTAAATATAGACAAAATTTGACATCTTTTTAAACGGTGAATATTTATGAAGTAATGCGGTTTTTATAATAGTTTCCATGCATTACCTATAAAGGAAATTATTTAAACGAATACTTAAAGTTCTACCTAAATAATTTCGATATGCGATTATAATCAATGTTAATTTTGTTTTTTGAATAAAAATTCAATTACAATTTTATAAATTCAAATCATTTATAGTTTCATCATTCGTCGGACATTTCCAACGATAAAAACCGATGGCAGTGTCTGTAATTATGATATTTTACGATAAAATGCCATCAATATTTTCCGTAATGGACAATAACAAACGATCTACCTATTATAAATTTTCCGACATAACTATAACTGCACTGTAAATAAACTTTTAATTGTCCTTAATTATTTAAGGACATTTGTCAGTATAATTCGGATACAAAAATAATACGTGAAATAAAATTGAACATCAAATTATTATTTTAAAATTACAGTATTTATAAATCGATATATTAATTTTTATATGTATAACAGTTTCTGCGCCCACGTGATTGAAATAAGTTTATTTCTGAAGGTATTTCGGAAGAAAATACTCTATAGTTGGAATCAATTTGGCTCAGAACTCTTTCTGACTTTCTATCCGTCTTTTCTTGGCTGCAAAGAAATGTCTCTCCATTTCTTGAGAGCAACTGAGAGTTTATCCGACAAGCTGACATGGATTTAGAGACTGAATCTGGCCACACAGAAGCAAATAAACCGACATTTCAGAAATGGAACTCAATGACTCGGTTAGATTATTTCGACACGGACTCAAACAAATGTTTCCGCAAGATGTTCAACTAAGATTTTATTGTTGCGATGGATTTTTGATGTTTCCAAATGGACTTTGGCAATAGAATTAGTGTTCTTTATTTCAAAGGATATTGGTTGAGTGTGTCGGAGGTATTTTTTATCGCGGAGAAATGTGTCGTGTTTGCATTGAATACATGAATTGATATTGAGTGGCAATTGACATGAGCGTTCACAAAGATTTATTACCCGAGTCATTGACTACAGTTATGAATGTAACTACTCATACAAATCTAAATTAAATGAGGCTTAAAATAAATATATTTATGAAAGACAGAGAGATTTTATTCATAGGTAACTTAGGTATTAAGAAAAATTAATTTGCAGATTTAGGAATCGGTAAATTTATATTTTGTATAGTATTGATCGTATTTTATCGTAAGAAAATCATAATTTTGGATACCATTATCAATATTTTTTGTCGGATATGCTTATCGTCCAAAATAATCACCGATCGTCGGTCGATGCAAATTCGACGGTCCACGATTATGATTTAGCGACTGACTGGCTATCGTGCGGGTGGCATCGGTTGATAGTTTGAGTAGTTGGTACTTCAGTCTGTCATCAAAATCACTTAACTGGCTACCAAATTGTAGCAAGTGAATGTTTGCTACATAATGACACGTAATAAAGCTAATTTATTGCCTTCAGTCTGATGAGACTCTGAGTCACAGTTAGAGTCATCAGTCACAATTTCATCAAGTCGAGTCTCTATGTTTAATAAATGCATTGCTATATTGTACAGCATTAATAGTCTGCTATTAATCTTCAGCTTATATTGTTTCTCAAAAAGAGTCTATTTGGGTTGATATTCTCACTATTTACTTTTATAAATATAAACTTAAATAATTGTAGATATTATAAACTTGGTTCGAAAATTACTCAATAATTATTATGGCATTTCATCCAAAGCCAGTTATAGTCGATATATAACTGTGTAGACCAAGTTAAAAAGTGTGGAACATGGTCGCAATTATTTATCTCGGTATTATTTTAGGAGTATAACTTTGATATATTGTTTATTCGTTTTCTGTTCAGCTGTTTTCGCAGTAACTGTTACAAAAAAACATGATAACGCTGTTGCAAATGGATGAACAATATCTTATGGGTAAATGAATAGACTCCAATAACTACATGTGCCGTAACTGTGTAAATTAAATACAATAATAAAATAGTATTCTCGAGCTATATGAATTATATTTTTTTCCACTAATAATATAATTATTGGTTTGCACCAGAGAACAAGACTATGAAACAACAAGTTTATTGTGTGAGTAAGACTTAATTAACTATTGTGTTCTATATAACGAGCATCAATCTAAATTGTCTTGAATTGCACTGCGATGACGAGGTAACCAATAACATGAGCCAACATCTGTAAAGAAAATATTCGTTAGTTATTCACATCTATATTATATCACATGAGTAACGCACTATACCCACCGATCTGATGAGACTCCTGTCCAATATTGCGAAGGAACAGAGGGATAACTCAACAGGTTCTTCTAAGACTTCATTCAAAATGTTTGCCTATACAAGAGAATTATTAAAATAGTGAGCAATGAAATATCATTTGTTACAATAAAATTACTTTTGTTATGTTTGCAAATCACATACTGATCTGATTCCATCCAAAGACGGATTTTCAAACTTGAAGGCTCTGTAGCGAAGAACTGCTTTCTTTTTCTAGAATAAGATATACATGTATATTATATATAAATTAAATAATTATCAGAAGAACTATTATTAAAGTATTTCATTTTAATCATCTTAACCTTCAAGAGATTCTTTACCTCATCCTTCATTCGACTGGGAAACTCAGAATAAGAAATGGCGTAGAGGACAATTCTTGCAGTCATGGTCAATGCAGTCGACAGATGGGTTGTACGGAACAATATGAAGTACATACTTGAGACTGTACCAATCATGCAATATATAAGATCAAGTATAATAATTTGTCCAAAGATTTCCATAAAAAGATTGATAGTTCTGTCAATTCTTCTCATTCTCCTAACAGATGTGGACAAAGTCTGTTCTATCTCTTCATTAGTTTGATGTTTCAACTTGTGATAC